>VZTN01025357.1:63658-97210 GCA_013400515.1 Erpornis zantholeuca | reverse complement strand
AACCCAGGGCAGCAGCAGCCGTACTTCCCATCCCCGGCCCCGGGCCAGGCCCCCGGACCGGCTGCAGCAGCCCCAGCTCAGGTACAGGCTGCAGCAGCTGCTGCAGTCAAAGCGCACCATCATCAGCACTCACAACATCCACAGCAGCAACTGGACATTGAGCCGGACAGACCCATCGGATACGGAGCCTTTGGTGTTGTCTGGTGAGTAGAGACAAAAATAAACCAATTTCTCCTTGTCATTCTTTACCTGATCATAACTCATCCTTGTTTTTATCATTTGAATCAGAATACGAGAGAGCTGCTCACTAAGAGATATTTTGCTGGTTCTTCTCCGTTCTTAGAAAGTTGCTTCGCTTGTTTGCGTTGGCAGAACGAGGTTCCCAGTGGTGAGGAGCCACCTCTGACTAAGAGCCCACCCCGCTGTTCTCTTCTGAGACAATCCAGCTTGTTTATGCCCTTTCTGTACCTTTAATTAGAGCGTGCATCCGTGCAGCTAAGCCCTGCTTCCTAAAATTTCAGGTTAACAAATGAGCATTACAATATTCATTTTGACCTGGCTTAAAGAGTCAGAAATGGAAAGCGTATGAAAATGTCTTCCTTGTGCAGTCACCTGTCAAGATCTTTGTCTCGCGGTGGTTTGACCCGCGGTGGTGCTGTGTGCTACCTAAAACAGCACAGCTGAACTTTGCTCCCCTCTCAAAAATGGAAATGGGATTTCCTGCCTCGCTGTAGCGCTGCCTCCGGCCCTTTTATCCCCCAGCGGCATTTCAGAGGAGTCTTGTCAGCAGAGTGGAATCTCTTCTAATGCATTTTGTGACTACCTTAGAGCCGTGTATGTAATTACTGCCCTTCAGGAGCACTGACACAAAACTGGCAGCACTATATATATATATTTGTGTGTAAATGTTTGTCAGCGTGCCCTATTCCGAGCTGTGCCTGGGAAGCACGAAGGCTGGCGGAGAGTGCTGTGGAGAGCAGGCGTGCTGCGGTGCACTTCCTGCAGCACAAACGCAAAGTTTGCAGCGTGCAGCTGTGTGTGGTGTCCCAGCCCTCTGCAGCGTTCCCAGCCGAGCCTCTGGGGTGCCCCGGGAGTTGTGCTTCAGGCACTGGCCGAGCTGCAGCTTCGCTGCGAGGAGTGACCGGGTCACAGTGTACAGAGGCAGAGGGCTCAGCAGGGCAGGCCTCAGCAGAGCAAAACCCCTTCTCCCTGCAGCCCAGCCCTTCAAGATGCCCACGCGTTACCAGCCCAGGGTTGGTACCAAAATGGGGCTTTCTGAGAAGGCCGAGGGAGCTGCAGGAGTGAGGTGCAGGTCAGTCTTGTGGTTGCTCTCATGTGCCTTCCCTCAAAGCTGGGGAGTTTATTTAAATGCCAAGTTCTCCCAGTCGGAGGGGAGCTGTTGTGCAGTCAGCACTGCCGTGCTCTGGCTGTGGTACAGCATTAAAAAGTGGGTGTAAAAGAATGAAAAACTGACAAAGAATCTGCTGTAAAAAATTATCTAAAAATATTTCCGTCAATTTCTATATTTTTTAAAGTACGGAGTTTTTGTAACTTAATTTGTTACAGTCTTTGCTTAAATTTATGTTGTTATGTAAGATCAGCCCTTTTTACCAGTGTTTTGTTTGCCTGTGCATTTCCCAGGTTTTTATTTTCCCAGTTCTGTTCGCCAAAAAACAAGGTGCGGAGAGAGATCTGCTCCCACAATATTCAGTAGAATGAAAGGTCACGCTTGCATATTTAAATATAATATCATTAAGAGTGCTGAGGGGAAAAAGGAAGTGTGGAGGGAAGGCTCTGACTGACATCAGGTAGGAATGATGGTGCCAAAAGCATCCGCCCATCCCGAGCCCGTGGCCACACACCTGCGGCCGCCCGGCAGGACCTGCCCCTGGGGGCCTGTGCCTGCAGAGCTGCAACTACAGCTTTGCTTTGAGGTAACAACAGCTTGGGAAAGAGAAGGCAACAAAGGGGGAGGGTGTTAGCTAAAAGCAGAAGCTGGGAGCTGGGATCCCTCCGGCAGAGCTGGGGCTGCTCTGGCTGAGGATGTCATTGGTGGCAGGGAGTTCCTCTTTGCTCACGTGTGAACTCAGTGGTCACTGCTCGCCTTTTGGTGTTTCGTGTTAACTTCTGCCAGTGAGAGCAGGCTGAATTTAGGAGTCTGTAAGCAGTAATTAAACTGAATTTTAGTTTCATTCAAAATGTGGAAGAATGCCCATAGAATTGGATTTTAGCTATGTGAGATATATAAACATTGACTAGGGTGTTTATAGTTTGAGGTGACTGGGATGTGAGCAATGTACACTTGGGTTCAAGCATGACACAGAATTCAGAAAGCCTGAGCGACTTTGGAAGGAGAATTCTGTTGTTTCTCAGTATCTTGTCTGAGCATTATTTTTGCTGATAAATAACTGAAAAGTTTCTATCAGTGCTTCTGAGGGAAATGGATGTTATTGCATAGACAGCTGGAGTATTTGCAGAAGTCTTTCATCTTCTACTCTGATATGTCATGCTTTGTTTGGGAGGTACAGCTGACCTGCAGCTCAGTTCAGTGCGTCAGACGAGCGATCAGTGTGTGGTGTTGCACTTCCCGTTACCTCACCCAGAGAGATTTTCTCTTGGCAGTTGAATTAGCATTTGTCATTAGTTCATTTGTCTGGTACTCGATGATGTTTCGGGGTAGCTAATGTGCTCCTGCAGTTTTTCACTCGTGAAGAGGCAGAGCCTCGTGCTTCAGCACTTTCCTTGTTAACTCCTGTGGGCAGGGGCTGCTGCCACGGGTGTCTGTGCACACAGGCCATGTCCTTGCTCAGCCGGGCACCGCTTGTGTGGAAGTCAGCTGTCCCTGGCACAGCATCTGCTCTGCCTGCCGAGCTGGGATGGGGAGGGTGTTGCCAAAGCAGGGACAGGGGTGCAGGGACTTTCCCCAGGTCCTGCAGGTTTGCTTCCCCACACTCTGGCTTGGTGAATTGCCACAAACCCAGTCGCGTTCCTCGTTTGCCAAAACCAGAGCAATTTGCTCTTGGTGTGTTCCCTGCTCTCATGTTCCTAAAGTGCTGAAAAAAATCCAGATTTTGGTGTCAGCGACAAGCTGTGTCTGTGCCCTGCTTCAGACTGAGTCGGGCTGAGTTTTGGAAGTCTTGTGTCTGTTCCAAGAATAAGGAGCTGTCCTTTGGAGAAGTGCTCCCAGTTTTGCTGGGGAGACATGCTGCTGCCATCTGGTGGGATTCCTAAAAAAAAATAATAATAATAATGATAATAAAAAACTATATTGATTGAACCTGCCAAGGCTGATAGGTTTGGAGTGAGGGGTGAAGCCTCAGTCCCTCTGCAAGAGGTGCTCGAGCTGTTTCCGTGCAGGATTCCTGGATGGGTGAAGAGGCTCTGCAGCTGTGGGAGGGAGATAGGGAATCATGACTGTTGTTGCTGGTTCAAGGTACTAACACTGCTGCTGAAATGTTGCAGAAGTGTCCTGTTGGCCTGGATATGTCCTCTCCAGTGGAACAGGAAGGCGTGGGGAAATTCTATTTGTCTTATGTGTGTCTCTTAATTTTGAAAAATTATTGTCGTTCATCAAAGGTTGTGGAATCAAGCAATCTGACTTAATAATGTCAAATCCATGTTAAAAGGCATCTCTGGAAAAGCTGTTACAAGTGACAACAGAAAGAAGTATTTGAATTAATTTTTTTTTTAAATTCCTGATTTACCCCATTTGAAATTGGGGAGGGGAGGTGTGTTAAAATACTTGCTTCTAATCCTTTTTATTCAGGAGGTCACATGGCAGTACAATGTAGCAAACAGTTTGGCTGTTGGTGTTGAGATAGGACATCATGTTTAGGCTGCCGTAACTTTAGGGGCAGAAATAATTTAGCCTAAATCTGCTGTTCATTCCTGTCCTGCAAAAGCCTGAAAACACCAAAGTCATTGCTCCATAAAACCCAAAAGAATATTGCATACAATGCGTTGTTCCTGGACCCTGGAACTATTTTAAGAGGGTTTTATCCCAGCACTGATACTAAGCACAGCAGCAGGAAAGACGTTTCCAGGATAAACCGATAATCTCCATTCCTTTAAAGGAATGTGTCCTGCTGAGCAAGGATACAATGGGGATAATGAGTTTGGGACAAAATTGCTAGAATGTATATTAAGAAGAAAAAGGTGTTATGAGTTCAGCAGAGTCTGAAAAGTGGCAGGAGAAGTTCTCCTGCTGTCTGATATTGCTGAAAACCACAATGATGTTTCGCATAGTTAATACTATTAATGACGCCTAGGCTGGTAAGCAGGAAAAGTTTAGCAAAAGCTGAATTATGGACATTTCTTTTATGAAATCCATTTTGGTGGGAGAGGTTTTTTCTGAAGTTAAAGCTGTCTGTATCATCTTTTTCCAGTCTCTCAAACCTCACCTGTTAGCAGAGGACAGTACTTTACCATCAGGAAATATTCCCTGTTAATGAACATTTAGGTGGACAATTGTTTGCTTTAAACTATTTAATCTGACATTTTGTGTTAGTCTAAAGTGGCTTTTTTGTTACTGCTGAGCAGTGCTGACGCTGTTCCACTTCTCAGCCCTCCGCACAGTGGAGGTTGCACAGGCTGGGGGTGCACAGGGGCTTGAGGGGCTCGATCCCTGGGTTCCAAGGGCTGTTCCAGAGCCTGTGGCATCGTGTGAGTGCACAGAGCAGGGGGAAGAACGAGAAGGGCGTGTTGGGAATGGATGTTTGTCTCCCCGAGTTGCCGTGGTGCAGCTCTGTGGGGCCAGGCTCGAACCATGACAGTTTTCCGCTCTTTGTGTTCTACTTCAGTGAGTTTTGCTGTTGTCTGGGGCGCCTGATGCAGATAGACAATGATTTCATAAGAAAGGCCGAGTCATTTTTATCCAGTTATTGGAGGGATCCATGAGGGAACCGTGCCTAAGGCAAAGGAGGCAGCACTGGCGATGGGCACAGAGCAGAGTGGGGATTGGCTTTCACATTCACCATCACAATGGAGGTGATGATCTTGGATCCCTACGTCAGTATTTTTTATAGGATTGCTTTATCTAAATTGGATTCTGACCCTATTTGTGAAGAAATGCAGTAGAACAATGACCTTATTCAGTTTTTTCTGTATGGGAAATTTTGCAAAGCTTTATGTGTTTGAGTGGTTGGGGGTTTTTTTTCCAAATTTCCTGAAAAGAAAAAAATCTGTTAACATTTAAATGACTGTTTCCCAAATGAAGTGAATTAAATGAAATGGATATAATAACTCTTTGCATTGAAATTAGATGTTGGGATTAGGTGAAATTCTATCCAAGTAATATACGAGATTGTTCATTATTGTCTTGTAAGATGATGCAAGAAAGAAGGAATGTGAATAACATTTTTTTTTTCTTCAAAGTTGGGGGAGGACCATTTGGGATAAATTAGTCCACTGTAAATTATGCCAAGGTCAGCGTTTCACAGGTCACTTGAAATGCAAGTGGCTTTGCAGCACCTGCAGACGTAGATGTTGTTTGTATTCACATAGGACTGGATGCTGATAATCCAATTAGATCCTGGTAGCATTCAGTGTTTTTTTTTTTTCCTTTTTCCTCTGAATTCTGCAAATGTTACAGCTTGTGACTGGATCTGCAGTCTAATATTGATTTTCCAGAAGACATATTTCAGATGTTCTTTTCCTCTCTTCCCCCAACTCTTTCGTCTCTTTTTAAGAGGGTATTTAAGTTGTCGAATTCCCTAATCCAAACCAGAAGGTGTTGCTGTTTTGGGGGGTGAAGGTGTGAGGGTGCAGCCCAAGGTGTGGGATCCCCCAGAGCAGCAGATAAAGGCTGTAACAGGGTCTGGGGGAAGGCTGCTGGCTCTGCCTGGGCTGCTTCGTGTCTCGGGGAACAACGGGATAGAAAGAATAGCTTTGGGCAGGTAAAGTAGAGGAAGCCTTTGGGATATGTTTGAAGTGTTTTTTGATGACTTGTAATGGTTGTATCTGGGTCTCATGTATCTTTAATCCTCTGGAAAGTTCTGCCTTCTGGTCTAGAGTGGGTAACATGCAGCTGTTCGTATGAGAAAAGCTGGCTCAAAGGTGTGTAGAGTTTGCTTAAATGGAATTTGTCTTCATTAATATAATTGGTGATGTTTTTTAAAAGAGGTTAAAAATCCACAAAGAGCTTTAAGTGCTGGAAAATCTCGTAGTAGATGCTGTAAGTTTTGCTTTATTGGTAGTCAGAGTAACTACTGCACCCTGTTTTGTAAAGTAGACCCCTGAGTAAGGTAGAAGATGCTTAAATCAAAGTGGCAGATGGCAGGCAGTACAAACATGTATGAGAAGGATAGAGGCTTCTGGGGTTAATGCATTTATTTATTGATGATAATATCTGTTGATAATCAGCAGTCACGGGGAAAAAGTGGATGGGATGGGCAGTGAATGGGTGGTACATACAGGTGGTACAAACCATAGCAATTACCTGTCTCAGAAGGGTTATAAAAGCTAATGTTGTTGTAGCAGTATTTTTTTTTTTAATAACATACGTAATATATTTTCTTTACTTTTTATTTCCCCCACTGTGTTCTGACTGTCTTTTTTATCACTTCTGCCTGTTTTTCTTATTTTCTGCTATTGTCTGTGGTACTTGGTGTGAAGTGTAGCTTATCAACAGCATGCCTAAATGAAGACAGTAGTGTTTGGAGACGAGAGGTAAAGTGCAGAAAGTAAATAATGCTTCCCTCTGGAAATCACTGGAGCTCCATCCATAGTGCATTGTAGGAGGAACTTGGGAAAGAGAGAAGTCATCTTCTCTGCAGAAACACATGGCCTTCCTTGGTGTGTCCTGTGGGGACACGGATGGGCTGCAGCCTCTGGGTGCAGAAAGTGTGAATCCTTGTGATTCCAGCATGTAGATCACAGAACTGAGTCTCGTCTGGGGAAATTCCCCACTTGCCCATGGTCACAGATGCCTTAAAATCACTGATGTGCTGATACTTGTAAGGTTCAGTTGTGTATTGTGAGTCTGCTGAGAGCCTCGATGAATGCAATCGTCAGCTCAGTTTTCTGTGTTCACAGTTCCCTAATTTTGCTACGAATTGCCTGGGGGGGTTCAGGAATTGTGGAAAAATGCCAGTCGTGTTCAGGTGAACTCAGGTGTGTGAAGTGAATGCGCAGCACGTGGTGCAGTTCAGGCTGGTGTGTGCCAGTGGGTACAGCCCTCAGAGGGGACAGTAGGGCAGAAAGCTGCAGGGGAGGAGGACAGCCAGGTACCAGAATTCTGCTCCAAACCCACCAGAACAATAAACCAAACCTAGTAGAATAATCTGGACTTCATTTCAGTATTTAAAGCTCCATCATCTTTTCTTACGCAATCGTGATGGATAAGCGAAGGCAGACTTATACCAGCCTTGATATGAAACAACTTCCATGGCTACAGCTCTGGAACATGGCCATGTACAGTCTTTAAAAGTGCTTAGTAAGAATTTGAGCTTTAATCTTGAGGGCTGAGGCAGAATCGGTCTGTCCTGGTAGTATCATTCCTTAATTTCCTGATGGGGTGTTTTTCTACAAAGGCTTGGAAACATTTGTGTGTGAATGGAATTTTTATGCTCTTTATGCTGTTGGATATAACACCAGAATGGTTATAGCAGAATCATTTTGTAGAATGCATATTCTCTTATTTCTTTAATTTGCTTAGAACAGGGTATGATGGTATTTATGTGTAATTAGAAGAAAGAAAAGGTTTTTCAGTGCATTCTGTCCAAGAACTCTTACAGGAAGTTTTGTGGAAAAGTGAAATATACTGGGAACTGTAGTAATCCTTGGACTCTGGAGGAAGATTTTCTTTCCCCTATTCTCTTTTATATGAAAATACATTTTAATAGTTGCAAAAAAAAAAAATTGCTCACCAGAGAAACTGGTGTTTCAGTTTCCTTGTCCTTTTAGAATGGTGCTATTGCAAATTTTAATCCTCAGTCTGTTCCTGGTTCATGGCAGTTTGTCTCCATTATCCAGGTACCACCAGGCAGTGCTCTTAGGGTTTTCTTAATTTTGGAACCTAGGTGGTGTCAGGGTAGATTCTTTGCTTAATGGGACCAGTGAAGCTGGGGATGGTGTTGAGCTGGTGGCCAAACAGTTATTCAGGCTTTGATCTATGTTGTGATGTTTTTTCTGAAGAGGGACTGGCTCTCCATTCTTCCTTGACAGTGTGTGTGGCGTTTGCTATTCCAGGTAATGCAATTTCTTGTTTTATCTAATACAAATTGATGTAACTATTGAAGATTATTTGTCTGTGAATAGCAAAACTGGCTTCATAAAGGCAGTAGCAGCTCTCAGCAGTGAGCAGTGCACAGTTCCTGTGCACAGTTGCTGAGGTGTGTGCTGGCACTCGTGTGGGTGAGGGAGGGGAGCCTGGCACGTGCTCTGGGCCATGGGACTTGGTTTCACTGAAAGCCATTCTATTCAGCCTTAGCTGTTTTGGTTCCTAATGGGTTAAGGTATACTACAGGAAATACGGAAAAAGTTCTCTCGCAGTCCATTTTGAACCCCTTGATTGATGTAGGGCACTCCTGTCTGGAGTAGAGCTGCAGGTCACTGGCTTCTGAGCACAAGTGTGTCTCTGCCTTTTAACTGGGGACCTGTTTGGCTTCCTCCTGCCTTCGTTTTTAAAGGCCCTTGGCAGCCCATGTGAGACTATTTGAAAGGCCTCAATTAGAGCTGTTTCCCCCCAGAGATTGCATAGTGACAGGACAAAAGCATTGTTTAAAGGCTGTTCTCATCTTGCAGTATAACTTCTCTTTGGATGTTTCTGCAAGTTCTGCTTGGCTCGTTCAGAGCACGTCTTTGGAAGGGGAATTTCTTTTTGGGACGAGGAAGAGAAGGCATTATTATTTCCAGGCTGCTTGCCATCCATCTTTCTTAATTTTATCAATTCCTATGCTAGCGTTCTTGATAAAATGAAGAAAAGCCTTTCCTGAGTCTGTCAGTGCTTTGTGGCTGTCCTGTGTTCTCCCCGATGCGTTTGAAGTCCTCTAGCCCAGACCTCCTTGATGTTGATTTGTAGCTCGTGGGATGATGAAGCAAAATAACTTTTTTTGTTATTGTTCTGGCTGACGGAAGGGCTGTGGATCAAACAGGTCATGGGGAGCCGTGCTGTTCCTCACATGGACGTGCACAGAGCAGCCCTGCCCAAGGTCACACGCGTGGGCTGTGTGCAGGGGGCCCCAGCACCAGAGGGGCAGCTCAGACCTGCTCTTGGCTCTGCATGTGCATTTAAAAAAAAAAAGCATGATAAAGACAGTCAAAACAACACAAGCAGAATTGAGATACTATTCCTGGTTTTTAACAAAAGTGGGGAGTCTCCCGATCAATTCACATTTTTCGAGTCACAGCTCCTATTTCAATTGCAAGGATGTATCAGAACAGATAGAAATGGATCCAGAATTTAAGATCTGCCAATAGTTTTGTCAAGGGCACATGTCTTCTAAGTCAGTGCTCTCAAAGCTGCTGTTGTTGATGTACAGGTAAAGAACAGTGGTGTTTAGAGCTTTATGTTTTCCTCTAGTTCAGCATATGGAAATGAAAAAACCCCAACGACCAAAGACAGAACCAACCAAGGCTTGTATAAAAATAAGACCCAGCTTTTAAAGTGAAATAAAAGTGAGTAATGACTAGCATCTACTTTATTTTTATGTCTAAATTCAAATTGTTGGGGGCAGAAGCTCCCACATAATTGCTGTTAATTTAAAGGGACGGTGGCCTGCATGGCTAGCACTCCATACAGTGCTGCTTCACTGGTGAATATTCACATCATGAACTGGAAAGGATGTGAAATTAGGACCTGCTAGAATCCTCTTCAGGTTTGAATATAAAAGCCATTAAAAGTTGCCATTTATGATCTGGTGGAGAAAGAATTTTTATCTTTTCCTTGTAGGTCCAGCCTGTTTGTGGAGAGGGGAGTGTCAGTGTGTGCTGGGGAATCCTTCTGTGTCAGTGACTAAAGCAAGACCTGCCCAGATCCTGCATTCTGTCAGTCTTTGTGCACCACTGTTCTAAAAGAGAATGTCCTACAGCCACACTGAGAGGCAAAAATGTATTTTAAAAAATCTTTTTTACCATGGATCACTTGTTTTAATTGAAGACAGTAAGAGTTCTACCTAAGAGCTTAACTAAAAGCAATTTTTAATTATGAAGTGGAAAGTGCCTTTTATTTGTTTTTTCAATTATTATAGATACCTCAAGGTATCAAAGTGCTTTTCTGAGCATATTTGCTCATTGATTGCACTTGAAAAGTCAGGATTAAGGACTTCCACGGTGCTTTTGCCGGCAGGGCATTCATTCACATCCTCACCCAAGCCTGTAAGCTGAGCTGGAGCTTCCCTTCTGCCCCTGATGAAGAAACAAAGCATGTATGTTCTTTAGGTCTGGATTGCTTATTGTTTTCTGAAGCAGTTGAGGAAAAGTAGGTGAATGTTGACAGAATCAGGACCGGCTTTGACCTACTTGTGGCTTTTTTCTGATCTCTGTCTTGGGCATGTCACCTTACAATTTTTAAGTTACTGTTTACTCATCTGAAACCTCATCTGAAACATTGAGAACTGACAGGTGTTTGGTAATTTGAATATTAAATGTATATATCATCACTCCCACAGTTGTTCCCGAGGAGATTTTGTCACTTGCCATATGACCCAGTAAAGGGAATTCTTCTGTAATAATTTTATTTCATCCGGAACTATTGTTTAAACTTTAGGTTTGAAGTATTTTAGAGTCATTAATTTCATTCCCCTGGAATTGCACCCATGGCACTGATTCCATCTGTTGTCACAAGGTTTTTGACAGAGTCAGAGTAGAGAAACATATATTAGGATTTTTGTGTCAGTTGATGAAGCTAAATACAGCTGTGAAACGAGGAGGTCAGAAGGGAGTCCTGCAGGTCAGACCTTGGTGTTTCTGTAGATGGAGTTATGAAACCATTGTAGGATGTCAGTTAATTTGGTTTATAACAATTCAGGCTGGTTTTCTTCTGGTGGGAAGAGGGAGAGACACACTTTCCTTGAAGATCTTGTAATATTTTAAACAGTTCTCTAAGATGACATTTTGTGGGTGAGCTTTAGAAACAGGAAAAGGTTGAGGATCACTGGAGCTGTGCTGCCTCCAGCACCTGGTACAGGTCACCTGGCCCTGGCACCAAGACATGAACAGGGTTGGCTGGCTTACCTGAAAATTTAGATTTTGCAAGTTTTACGGTATTTCAGACATTTGAGTAGTAACCAAACAACCTCTCATAGAAATTCATTGGTTACATGTTCTGCTGCTGCAGACACGAAAGAATTTTAAGCAGTCTCGTCCCACTCTCAGCAGGCTGTTCACTCAAAGGTGCTGTTCACCTCTCCACTTTAGTGTGTCTCTAATGTCCCCAGGTTTCTGAAATTGCCTTTTGAAACTATTGAAAAGGAGTGGTTATGGCTCCAATGTAATTGAGACTGTCAAGGAAATAGGTGGAATTTTTACAGCACCGTGAGACTTGATGGTATGTGACAGAGGATCATTCACTTCACTGGTCCATGGTAATGGGAGACTGATGTGTCTTTAAACGCCCTGGTAATAAATAGAAGACTGATTTTTACCTTTTTTTTTCCTTCTTTTTTGCAAGGCTGTGGGCCTTTCTTAAATCTTCATTAACATGTACTAAAATATAAAACACTTCTTTCATGTGCCAGAAATAGACCATCTGAGACATCTTCTAGACTTTTGGACTGTAGAGGTTATGAATTTATTTATTTCACACTTGTGTTTCGACATGTCACTTCTGTTCCTACAGTAATTCAGAGAAGGAATGGCTGGGCAGGGTTGAGCACATAGAAATCTTTACATAGGAAAAAAAAGAAATTGCAGCAGTTTGCAATAATTTACATGAGTAAAATGTGCAGTGGAAGCCTTAGAAAAGCTGATGTGAAACGCCTTGTGTACAGCTACAAGGACACAGCTGTTAGTGTGGCTTTTACCTCCATTGTCACACAACCTAAAGGACGATCCCGAGTTGCCATTCTGGGAAAAGCTGGAAGAACTCGTGTCAGATGTGCTGCTCCTTTGGCTCTCAGCTCCTGCTCTGGTTTGTTCAGCATCACAGCAATTGAGACCTCTCTGCTTAGTGTTTGCTTTGGCCATTGTGAAGTGTAGGGGTTGGGAGTTACAGCACCTTATAGACTTAGTGTGTATTTTAAGTAAGATTTTAGGGTTCAGTGATTCTTATATCCATGCCTGCATAAGACAAATAAAATTCTGTTATCTAAAGTAATTTCTGGTAAAGGGAATGGAAGAGAAAGTGTCAACTATGGAGCATTCTTAGTTTCAATTCTGTGTTCTGTATTATTGTAGAATACAGAATTCCTTAGAATTAGGAACAGGCAGAGTAAGTTGAAACTTGAGAGGTCAGTAAATAAGATTTGCCTCTTCCAGCTAAAAAACTTGATAAATGTTCATGGCTTTATCATCACCACAGAATTTGGGGAGATGAATATAAATAGCAGTAATTTATACAATTAAAAGGTACCCTCAGCCTCATACATACATACATATTTATTTGTGTATATGTATATAAATATACCAAAGTCCTGAGGCTTGATCCTTAACCAACAGATACAAATATCCTTGGTGGAAGCAGGGAACACTGGAGTGCAATTACTTTGAAGTACTGAGTTTCAAATATTTCTTCTAGACTTTGCTTTGAATACTCTTCTCATTTTCTCCCATGTCAGGAAACAGCCAGACATGATTGTGGTGAAAAAAGGAATGGCTGAAATAGGACAGATTTCCCCTGGAAGGGGAGGTGTCGTGGCACTGGTTGGGATGAGGTTCTGAGCTGCTTCACAGGGGTTACTGTGTGACTTCGTCTGAGTGATGAGGCAGAAGGAGCTTCAGTCACCATTTTCTGTTGTTTTGTTCTGTCCTTGTCCTGGGGAGAGGGTGGTGGGAGGATGGGAGGTGCAAGAGAAAGCTGCTGCTGGAACAGAGGTGTTGGATGGTTATTGCAGGAAACGAGGCATCAGTCGGGGATATGACTGGAGACCTTATTAACCTACTTTGCTCTGGAGGTGCAGAAATACTCCAGGAACTGTGCCAAGGCCTGGAGGCTTGTTGGACATGGAGAAGAAGGTTTCTCATCTGGGTTTTTCTTGGTTGGCTGGTGGGAATGGGAATAGAGGTCAGTGAATTGGGGCAGGAATCTGCATGTAATGTGGTATATGCTTTAATAATAAGAAAAAAACGTGAAAATACATGGAGCTTTACGTGTTTATTGGGCATGTTATTTATTTATGGACATCACAGACATTACAGAGCTATGCCATTGGCTGAAAAGAAAGAATTAAAAATGCATCCGAATAAATGTCATGTGTAGTGTAATAACTTACTGTAGCTGTGGTTCATATAATCAGTTCGGAAGTGAATAAAAAGGTCTGAAGCATGGTCAGAAAATTTTCTGTAAATGGGGAAATAAATTTGATTTGGAAAGCAGTTTCAATTTTAAGCTTCCATGAAGGAAGACGAATTAAACATTTTTAAAGATATTAACCATAACAGTATCCCTTTAATTTTCACTCCTTTCTTTTAAGTAAGATACTCTGAATCACTTTTTGTTCAAGGAGACAGATTTCTTGCAGTAATCAGTTTTGCTTTTAGCTCTGATTTGTAAAGAATAAGTGATAATGGCACACATGCTGGAGGGTGTGATTAGAACCAACGTTAAAAGGCTTTTTTAGGACATCAATGGTTGGAAAAGGAGCTCTGGAGAGGTCTGCATTTAGCAGGAGGGAATGAAGCACACCTTTGAAGTCGCTTAACCCTTTCCCATAAAATACCTGTTAGTGGAAATTAAATCTGGATGTTTTCTTCAGGCTCGTGTGAAAGTTCTGCATGAAATCTGTTAGCTTGCATTCAGTCAGTTCTTTCTCTGAACGGATCCTGTACCAGTAAAAAGACCAGCTCTCGAAAATGTGTTAGCAAGACTTTGCTATTTAGAGTAACTTAGAGATTTTTTGAAGTGCCTTTGGGTATTTTTGATTACTTTACAGTATTCCGTGGAGTATGTTGAGAAAACTTAATGAAATGCTGAGAATGCACATTGGTAGTAAGTTAATTAAATTGTCTTTTTGTGTAATCTTCTTAAGTAACTTGTTTTCTGTTCAGTGCCTTTCCAACACACACTAACTGTTGTTCACACGCAGATTCCTGCATGCATAATCCTGCTTTACTTGCCTAAATATTAAGAAAATATTTATCAGGTGGAGTATATTTTTATAGGTCCCAGGTGTCCAAAACCGCAATAAGTTTTTACTTTTGTCTTTGAACACCTTCACCCAACTTTTGTCAATCCATATCAGCCTGCCCATGGCTTCTTGTCAGGTGATCAGTTGTGTGAATGAGCACTCCTATTCCTGCAGCTGATCCCCTAGGATGGGTGAAACAGGGAACCATCTGACTTAGCTCCTGTGCCTCAAAGTTAAATCCAAGTGAAATCAAAGGTTTGCTCAGTACTATCTCCTTAGCTATCTTTTTTCATTTTGCTTTCATATCATATCTCTCAAAATAAAGATTTTTTTTTTTTTTTTTACCCACTGTTAATATTTCATTTTGGGATCTTTGAAGTATTGCCAGCTGGAAGCTGCTACAGAGCAATAGTGACCTGAAAATCATTAACAGCACATCCAGTGCTCAAATAGCTCGAAAAATAACAGCTGTTCTTTTTGATAATGTCTTTTAACAATGAAACCTTATTTTTCCATGCCTGTGTGCTAAAAATTCTGCTGTCACTAACAACTCTGCCTCAATGTTTCAAACTCTTCTGTGGTGCAGCTACTGGGGCTTTTTGTAGGCAGTGATTTACTGCAGGTTTTGGAATTTTTTTGAAGTCCCCAAAGTGCTGGTGTGAATAGGTGGCCACACGTGCCCGTGTCTCTGGGCCCTGATGAGTTCCTCGGGGTAAACACGTGTTTAAGGTAGCTCACAGGTAAGAGAAGAAGAAGTGATGTGATTTATCTCGGAACTGTGTCTCTGGCTGTGGGTGGGTGCAGGATGCTCCTCTGGTCAGTGCTGTTCTTCACTCCTGGGCACTCATCCCGGGATTCCCTGTGCTTCCCTGGCTTCTGCTCTTCCTGTGCTCCTGACTCCCACTTTTATTCCTCCTCAGTGGGGACAGGCCTCGTGCTCTAAGTTTAGAGCAGCCTTCCAGAGAGCTCTGGTCATGGCACTAAAGTGAAGAGGACTGAGCACTGCTCTGCTGTAATATTTTCCTTCTTTTCTAAATGAATCAGTGGGTGGCTTTTCCTTTAAAAATTATAGCAGAAATGACTATGAATATCTCCTTTAAACGAGATTGTATCAGCTTTTGCATCTCTCAGACAATGTGTGTACAGCCAGAGGGTAAAACCCATTATAATGCCACGCTAATTGCTTGAGTGTGTGTGCTAAGGCTCTCTTGTTGTGAGAAATCCAACCAAAACAAAACCTCTGTCCCGACGGTGCCGCTCCCTTGGCGATGTCACCGCGCTGGCAGGACAGGCTCGGTGTGGCCAGTGACACACAGCACGGGCCCGGCTGCACACACAGCCACCAGACAAGTACGGAATTATAAAAACTGGCGTCCTCAATCAGGAATCTGCTTATCTGCGAGGAGGCTCTGCTGGTTCTCTGCATTCGCTGCTGGGATGAGGCACCTCTAGAAAAACAGTTCACGTGTCACCCGAGAGCCCTCAAAAAGAGATTAATCCCACCTCTCCCTCTCCTTATTCGCTTGGCAGAGCCGGTGTGACTGACTGAGATCCTCTCTGACATATGCTTAGGCTGCCATTGTTCCTGAACAAGCGTCTGTCTGTCCTGCCTTTGTCTCGGGGCTGTTCCTGCTCGCGGTGTCACGGTGCCAGCACAGCTGTTCGGGGCCAGCCCGAGCTGCAGCAGCCCCTGCCCGGGTCACCAACGCCACACTCACAGCTTTGGGCTGCAAAACTGACTTCCAGGCTGCTAAAGTTAGGCAAAACCATTTAGCATTTGAATCATTTAACTTCCACGAGGAATTGTCACAGAGCTTTAAAAGGCGTTTTATGTGCGGGTCAGGAGCAGCGTGGGACACGGACTGCCAGTCTGTGATGGGAGAAAACACTGCTGGCAGCGGGCAGGGTCACTGGGGAGCCTGGAGCATCACCTTTGTCCTGTCTCCCTGCTGGTTGAATCTTTATAACAGTAAATTGCTAAAGCAGCTGCTTTACTTTGCTTAAAAACTTAGCCTGTGTGGATGCATTTCCTTTTTTTTCCCTTCAGGAAGAAATCTGTTGCTAAATCCACATATATGTATATATATATATATTGATTTATTTTCTTAAGGACTTCACACTTACTTAAGGATTTCTTCATCTCTCCCCTCCGCTACCCAACAGTCCATTAAATGTTGTAGATCAGTTTTTGTTGTATTTTGGTAGGGCTCAGTGCCTGGCAGTGACTCTGCAGAGAACAGAGACTGGTCCCGTGGCCTGTGCCTGTGTGCAAATTTTATGTACCCAATCAAGCATATCTCAGATAAGAGATTTGATAAGTGCACAGCCTTTCTCTGCCCTTCCACTTCAGTCTTGGGAATCTTTTGAGTTTGTGAACTTATTCTAAGGGATTTTTAATATCATCCCATGCTGAAGTATGTTTTGAGATATGTCAAGATGTGATTGATTGCGATACCCTGTACTGAAAAAGTGGCATATTGGTATCACACGCCCTTGAGTATGAGCTGTGCTGTTTGTTTTAAAGTGGTATATCAAATATGCCTGGGTGAGCAGCTGAAATGCTTGTGGGACCAGGTCACTTACATTCTCAGAGGAAGGCTTGCTGGAAAAGCCTGTGTGATTAAGAGTCAAGCAACTGAGGAAAAAAGTTCACTGACTAATAAGAAAAACTTGCAAGGTAATCCTATTAAATTTCCCTCCTTCTGGTAAGTCCTGATGTAAATTTATAGATACTCTCTATAAATGTGAAGGAAGGTTCGTTTCTTTCTTTTTGTTTGATAGAACAAACTCCAGCAGCAGTTTCCCACACCACCCCAAGAACATTCTTTCATTATCTTGCTCCTGTATAATAATTGCACGGAGCAGTCACAAACTTGTTTTTCTACCAGTTGAAACTACAGAACAATGTGTATGCCTTGACCTGGATTCAGGGAGAGAAAAAGTCACTGTTGGCATAGACTCCACCTTGAAAATTTGCCATCAACATGGCAGAGAGTTGCTAAAGGCTTATAATGCGTAATTGAAACGGCTGAATGCCTGCAAGGATTCTTTGAGATAAGGGTTGTCTTTGAAAACATTTTAACTAGAGGTCTGGATTGAGTCATTAATCTCTTCTGTAGTCCTATTACTTTTTAAAATTGTATTATTTCTGGTGTGATTAGCCCGCAATGTAAATAGAAGGTGCAGGTTTTGTAAAGTATCTTTTTTCTTGATGTGTTTTATGTCAGACTATTTTAAAAGCTTTTTATGCTGTTCTTAAGTATAGCAAGACATACATACATTATGTATAACCAGGAAAACAAAAAGGTTTCCGATGGCAGGAGAGTGGCCCCACTGCACAGTGCAGTTCAGGGGATGCAGTCCTATTCCCGTGCTGGCCCCAGGGTTGGTCTCCTGCTGTCCCTCACCTGCTGAGATTGTGATCTGCTCCCCAAAACGTCCTTGCCCTTGGCCCCAGCTGTGTGCTGGGCCAGCTCCCCCTCTGTCACTCGAGGGATGGGGGATTGGGATGACTCCACTCAGAGTGTTCAGTGCTGGATCTGCCAGCTCGGGGTTGCTGTTCCAGTGTCACTCCTAAAGGCACGGTTACAACTGAACTGTCTGCCTTGATACAAGATTTATTAACTTATTTTTTGCCCCATACCTATATATAAATTTTTGCTAAGTTATTTTTGGTTCGAATCTCGGTCTCTGATCTCTTTATCCCCAGCTACAGTTGGTGCTTAATAAGTGGACCCTTTGAGGCTCCAGCAGGGCGCTGAAAGCGCAGCGCGGTGCCGGCGCTGAGTGATGGATGGCTCCTGCCCGCTGGGCCCTTTGCTGCGGGATTCACCCGCGCTGGAATGTCCTCACAAAGCAGAGCAGGGAATTGAAATGTGTTCTTCAAAGCTGCCTTTCTAGCTGCTCTCTCTCAATTAGCTCCTAGGAGATTTTCCTGCTTTTCTAGTTTCTCCTGGGGATATGTGACCTGATAGCATATTGCTATAAATAATTATTTTACTAGTATCAAAGTAGGTACTGTACACAAACACAAAGCAACATTTTCAGCATCTTTTTTTGGATGCTGTAAATACCAGGTTTTCAGACAGGCTGTTTCCTTTCTTCCTTTCTTGTTTCTGTTCTTTGGAACTCAGGCCTGACAGTTCTGATCTTCAGAACTTGGATTGTTAGTTTTGTGCTGCCCCTTGAAGTGAAATTGCTGGTGAGTGGTACAGAACTCCCAACCCAAGGCAGGGAGGTGAGGGGCAAGCTGGCATTGCTGCTGCTATGGGGGAAAGAGCAGAGGAATTGCTTTCCAGATGGATGCTGTAGGGGATCATCACTTGCTTGTAAAAGTGGCTTATTTAAAAGAAACTGGCCTTAAATGCAAGTGCAAGTGCAACCCCATTGGACTCCTTCCTCTATGAGAGACTAGGAAGGGACAAACGAGTTGTTACTGCATGGAAACATTTGGAAGAGCAGAGCAGCCACACCAGGCCTGGCATAGCAGAGGTGAACTTCAGCAATACTTTTTGGTCTTTAAAAGGGATCCCACAACTAGTAAAAATCAGCATCAGTAAGTCTGTGGTAGCTATCGACATAAATCAGAGCTTTGTGTTATTTAATTAAAGACAACTGTTTTATCAAACCTTTCCCTGTCCCCAGTGAGGCTGCACAACAGCTCCGTCCATGGGAGGAGGGTGACAATGCACAGGACACTCACTGATGGTACTTGGAGGTACAAAGTACATTAAAATAATTTCTGTGGAGTTTGCTTTGACAAGGAGCTGGTTGTGGAGCTGGACACTGAGCAGGAACATCCCCACTGGGGATGGTGGGAGCTGCTTTGGGGGACTTAATTATCCTGCTTCATCAGCTCCTGGGCATGGATGACCCTGTGCTGGGCAGTTTGTGAAATTGTAATATATCAAAACCACCTAAAATTTCAAAGCTGCTTCTGATATCCTGAGGAATTGCTTGTTACTGTGCACAAGCTGGGTTATTCCTCTGTGACTAACCAGAAAGGAGCCTTTCTGGTGTGCTAGGACTCCGATTTGGGAGCTGATTGCTATAGATACAGCCTAAATTTACAAGCAGAGATGAGAAAGCTGCACAGGCCCCGCTGCGTGTCCATGTTGTTCAGACTCTGCTGGATCCTGCAGCCACGGGCCAGCCCCAAATGTGCCCAGTGGTGATGGATAACACCTTGCTCTGCAGGTGCCCCCGAGGTCCCCCCTGCCATGTGTGTGAGCAGTGCATTTCCAGAACTCTGCAGTTCTCCTGCCCTTTCTCACCACTTTAGGCAAGAGGCAAAAGTCCTGGAGAAAACAGGAAATGCATCATGGATTAGAAGACCTTTTCAGATTCTTTTCAGCTGTTTTTCTCACCATGGGGATAGTGTGATACCACCTTTCCCAAGTCCCCCCATGCCCCTTGTTCAAAATACAAATGTTCAGAGCTGTTAACAGGTGTCTGGCTGAGGTGTTGGGACTGACTTTGGATTGGTTGAATTGGTTTGTATTTTGAAATCAGATGTGGTACTTGGGAATGAGGTAGATATCTCAACATTGCAGTCTAATTTTTAATTTAAGTATTTAAAACATGGACCTGAGACAGAAGAGGCTGCCTTGCATGTCTCCTGTAGTCACACGAGAGAGAAAAGCCAGCAGTTTTTTAAGGACAAGTGTAGTTATCAGGGTGCATAGCTGGATGTAGATTCTTATGTGGGTTTGACAATGCACTGAGATTGAAGTTATTTTGGTCATCCCAGTAAAAATATGCATATACTCTGTTCTGTAGTGAGGCTTGAGAAACTCACCTTAAAAACTGGGATTGGGAATTGAGGCACCATAATCTCCTTGCTCTAGTTTTATGGTTCTCATTATAAAATTCTATTTTCAGAATCCAATTATTTTAAATTAAAATACTTGCCATGTGCAAAGCACCTTATAATTTCTGAGCTACTATACTTGCATTCCATAAGTTGTGTGGGAGAAAGGCCAGGATCACGCCCATTTTACATTTATGGAAACTTAGATACCATGTGCTGTTGCTTCTCCAGATGTGATTTGGTGATAGACCAATAAATAGTCTTACACTTGCCAGTGTTCTGTCAGATCAGGATTATGACATCTTTTGCCCTCCTAGAAGAGGAAGAAGTGAGCAGTAGACCTGATGAAATCTGGGTGACTGAGAAGGTGTTTTAATGGGGTATTTTTGGGAGGTGAAGGAGATGTTTATGCTGACATCCACTCCAGGTGTTGGTGTCACGATGGGCTCGGTGTGTGGCCCTGCTGGGCTGGGCCCTGTGCTCATGCAAGGAATGGTCACATCCATGTGACACAGCCTCTGCAGGACAGGGCTCAGTGCCCTCACACTAATGCCTTTTTCCCTGAAAATGTCTTCACCTTGGTTTAACTCACTAAATTGAGAACGATACACTTTAAAATATTCTTTTCTTCTTTAGAAAAACTGTCTAACAGGAGTATGTGATGTTCTCAATCTTTTGTTCTGTAGGTCAGTAACAGATCCACGAGATGGAAAGAGAGTTGCACTCAAAAAGATGCCCAACGTCTTCCAAAATTTGGTCTCTTGTAAAAGGGTCTTCCGGGAGTTGAAGATGTTGTGTTTTTTTAAGCATGACAATGTAAGTAAATTCAAAGTAATTTTGAAATCTTTGCTAAACCCTAAATGTAAAATGGAGCTCTCTGTAACAGAATTGTGTTTTAAATTATAGAATATCTAAAATGCTTTAAGAGCTCTCTCATTTTACAGTGATCAGATTTTCTGGAAACTCAGATATTACTGTTACAAACACTGTAAAAATGAAACTATCAAGAATCTAAGGATACTCATAATTTCCCTTCCAAAGTGTTTGCAAACAGACAATCAGTACACATCTGCCCAGTCTTATTTCAGGCTTTAGATAAATGCCAGGGTGCACAGAGCTGTGTCAGCTGTTCCTTCTGAGCTGTTCTGTACTCCATGGCCCTGTCCCATTTGTTGGTCCTCTCCCAAACCTGCTTTAGGTAAAATCAGTCAGCTTCAGTTAAAACATTTAAATGCTGTTTGGGTTAACCCGTGAAGTTTGAGGTACATATGAAGTTTGGGTGCTTCACCCAAATGTCATGAACTTTCCTAGGATAGGATCCAAATGACTACCCCAAGGAGTATCTTTATCTGTGAAAGGATGTGAATTCTCTGCTACTGCTTTTCTAAATTTTTGCTTTTTTTCTGCCTTTTCTACCTTTTGCTTTTTCTACCACTGAGCTGCTTTTTCAGAATGGGAACAACTTTGGGGTTTTCAATTCCCTTGTGGAAGCAGTGAATCACAAAACTCTGAAAGACTAAAGGCAGAACAAAGTATAATATCTTCTTCTTTTACATTTCTTTTCTAGAATTATTTCTTTCAAAGACTTTATGATTATATATATTGTAAAGAAACCACTTTCTATTGGATAGATAAATTTGTGCTTTCAAACTACTACTCAAACAGCTTGAAAAAAATTCTTGAGTTAAAAAAGAGAGAGACATTGAATGTACAGAATACCTGACATGGTGGGTTATTAAATTTACATATCTAGTGAGACAGAACATTGGTTTGTCTGTGGGGTAGAATAAAATGAAGCCAAGTAAGAAACGTGCAGTCTGACTGCCTTTTTGAAAGGGATTTGTTTTTGTTTGACTGGAATAGGCCTTGACCTTGTGTGGTGTTTCCTAGGTACTCTCTGCCCTCGACATCCTCCAGCCTCCACACATTGACTATTTTGAAGAAATGTATCCTAAATATAAAAATAGAACATCTTAATTGAGGTAGGTGTGATTTTCATTAGCTTAGAAACTGCCAGTATTTGGTGTAATCTATGAAATGGAACCACAAAAACCTCGAGCCTGTATGTGGACAGTTTTACTTGAAGAAGAGAACCTGTAGGATCCAGAACTCGAGGTGATGTTGCAGGTGGGATGGTGAGGACTGAACTGAAGCCTTGGTTCCACACGAGCCAGTACCTGCAGGGTGTGTGGGATCTGCCAGCAGGCCCTGCTGCTGCTCATGGGGATTCCCCCAGAATGTTGTTTTGAAAACTATATCCAGTAATTAATCTCCTCTCAGTTATTAGTACTTTAAAATACTTTGGGGTGGTTTCAGAGAATTCTACCTTCACAGGCTTTGAAACCCTGACTTGTCAGAGAGGGCTAGTGGACTGGCAGGGCTGTGTTTTTCCTTGGCCAGCTCTAACCTGGTCAAGAACATGTTGTGGGAGCTGTGTCCCACATTGGTGCTGTGCCACTGATGCACAGGTACACGCTGCCTATGGGGAACTGTATTCTAACAGGGAATTTGAGTGAAAATCCTGACATAAGAATGTTGTGTTTTGGTTTGGTTTCTTTTTCAAACTTGGTTTGAGCTGTCTTCTGTTTGTGAAGTAGGGAATTTCTGCTTTCTGAAATACTGAGAAGTGAATCCCTGCTCTGGGAAGGCTCTGACTCACATGGGAAGAGAAGTTCTCTGCCACTCCTGTGGTCAGACTTGGGCAGGTTGGGTTTCATTACTGGTAGGTCTTAGCTGCTTTTTTGTATGACCCACTTTACAATTAATGTGTGGGAAATTGTCATTATTTTTAGATAACCTGAACTTTTGAAATATGGTTTCATCTATTTATATAATAGCTTGAATTGATTGGTGAAGAAAGTAGGTGTAATCAGCGTGGTGATTTTAACCAAAGTACAGCACAGTTTGCTGGTGGAGAAAAACATCATTTGGTTGAAAATATTGCTGTGCTGTACTGGGGCTTTTTCTTAGGAATTTAAGTAAAGATTTAAAATTTCTCTTTGATATTTCTTTCACGTGAAGACCATATAAGTAGTCTGCAAAAACTGGATTTTGGTTATGTGCACTAGTTCAATGCCCTCATTTAGAACAAGTCATATGACTTACAAATCAGATCTAGGTTAAGGATTACTCTTCCTGTGTAATTGTACAATCAAGAATATTTAAATGGGATAAGCTTATTTTTATGAGCTTAGCTACTGCCAAATTTTGAATATAAAACCAAAATGTTCATTTCCTTCATGGGTAACTGACTTAAAGTCATTCTGAGTAGTGTTCTATAGGGCTGTCTTTTTTTATATTTGTGTTAATTTCTTGACTCTAATATTAGTAATAGATGACTATTGCTCTGTGTAGTCTTCTTTCTCCTTTCTTTTGAAATATTACAATAACTGCACTTATGACCCTTAAATTCCTTAAAAGAATGAATTAGTAAATGTTTTGATTTATATACCTATTTTTAATTGCATGTGTTTCTGCTTACTGTAGTGTAAGGAGAACTGACTAGAGATTGGTTTGAAGTAAAGATGTTCCTTATTTGTGGGGTGCAGCTGTCAAAACTTCTTTTGTTGATCCACTGGTAGAGTTCCTAAAGGCATCATTGGGTTGTTCCATTTTTACAGTAGGACATATTGAACAGTGGTAAAAGTGTAAAGGGCTGGAGTTGGTACTGAGTGATTTCCTTTGTTCTTTCCAAAGAGTTGTAGTGCCCTTTTTGGGGAAAGAAATGTAATAAAAGAATGACTAAAATTATATGAATGATGTGTTGCAAATGAGCTGGTAGAGTTCGTTTCAATTATTCAGTGTTTCATAGGTACCAGCAGGAATCGCAGAGTTTATTTTTTAAAGAGAACTAATTATAAAACCACCTTAAAATTTTAATGATAAATTAAAAGATTTCTTAGGAAACTGGTGATGAATAAAGGAATTATAATCTAGTGAGATTTTTGTTTTGAAATGAAAATTCGTTGCGAGCACTCAAATCGAGATATAATTTGAATTAATAATGAGGTTTTCAGTTGAAAATCTTGATGGCCATTTTGAATCTTACAGGTATTGGTATTTTTGCCAATATCACCTAGTGCAAAAATGAATGATTAATAGCTCTTTTTCCCAATTACAAAACCTTCCACAGTTGACTCTGATACTGAATTCCGCAACTGCAGCTCCCCGGATCTTCTCCTTTAAGAACTATCCAAAGTTTCTGCAGTAGCTTTTTGAAAACTTTGCCCATTAAAGTGAATATCAGAAGCTGAGAAGCCACCACTTTTAACAGTCAGTTATAGGCCTGGGAAGGATTTGAATAGCAGTAAAAGCGAAGGTGTGCAGTAAGTTTCGCAAAGAGGTTCAAGAACTGTTTTCTGCTGGATTATGGGGTAAATCCCTCAAGGGTGGAGGAGGGCAGACAGGAGCAAGGTGAGGTGGGTTGCTGCAGGCAATGGGAGGTCAGTGAGAGCCCTGCTGGGTCCAGCAGCCTGTGCTCACCCTTGGAGAGGGTTTTCCTTCTGAACTCACAGTGGCGAGTTCCTCTGGGCCAGCACCCAGAGCAGCTGGGCAGGGGCTGCCAGGGTTACTCCTGAGGGGCTAGAATTGGGGTTTGAGGGATGCAGAGACCAAATAAAGAACAGTCCAAGCCCTGATGAGAGTGCCACATCACCAAGGGCACTTCACCTCTTCCTAACATTTATCTGTCGCCTTATAAAATTTACCAACTCAGCATGTCCCAGCCAGCAGAGCAAGTCAGGTTCTTTTGTGCCGCGCATTTGCTTTGATAATTACTCTGAAGCAAATTGGTACATTTGTAGTTCTAATTTTATACAGCTACTTAACTAATTACTGCTGTCAGGAGCAATTTTTCTCCGGTGGTAGCGCTGGGTAGCAGCGTGCTGGGCGTCAGCGGCCGCCCCACGGCCAGGGCCTGGCGGCTCCACTTCCAAAAGCAAACCACAGCTACCTGTGGGAGGAGATACCCTGAACCCCCCAGGTTTGGGGTGCTTGCTTTGCTGAACGTCCCCAGCAGTGCAGTGCAGTGCAGTCGGGGTCCCAGGCGGGAGCAGAGCCCCGTTTGTCAGAGCAGAACATCCGCGGGCGCTGCCTCTGTAGAGCCCTCGTTAAATTATCCAGAGACAATAATCAGATCGCTGCTGCTGCTGGGGTTAATGGCACCTCTGAGCCCTGTCAAGAGCTTTATTTAATGCGCCCCAGACCTGGAGTGGTGCAGGTGCCATTTCAGGCCCTCATTTAATTTAAGCTGCTTTAGTTGGCATGGCAACTAGTTGAGACATCTGGGAGACATTATGCTCGGGATTGAGATTTAGGAGGATTTGTGGCGTAGCAAAACAAAAATCTTATCATAATAAAGTGCAGAGTAATGCTTTTGGGTTTTATAAAATATTTTGCCTTAAATTGAATGTAAAGATTTGTTGCAGGTATAAGGTAAACAGCAAATTTTAAAAGTCTGGTATAAATATTTAAAAGGGTCTTTGCTAAAGGAAAAGGAAAATTAGAGGACTACAAATTATGGTGCTGCGGGGTTGGGTTTTTTCTTTATGAATTCTTTATGAATTCAATTTTAGTGGTTTTTTTTCTTCAAAAAGTTGAAAATATTTAATTTATAAAACGAGTTTTTGTGTGGTGTTCTGTTGGCAGATGAACCCTTTGGCCGACAGGGATTTGGCTGGAGAGGGTTTGTAGAGCAACAGATGAAAGCAGAGCATTGACTGGGTAGAGATGAAAGAAAATGAGCATTCAGTACCTGGCTGTATCAGTTAACATGGGACAAATGTGTTTTACTCCTTCAGCCACAAGTGATAATAGCAGAGACTTCTGTTTCAAATGTGACTACTAAACTAAGGTTTATAAATCAGTAATGTTTTTTAATTAAGGCCTGTAGTGGCCCCCATACTTATTGTGATGATTTTTGTGTGTGTTATTCCTGTCCCACAGCCAGGCCCCTGCCATGATGGTGTCCATCCCTGGGTGAAGGTGTCAGCCTGTTTCACCCTGCTGAAACCCCCGAGCACACAGAGTCCCCTCAGTGTCAGCTGTGATTTGCCTTGGAGTAACTCTGTGAGCTGCCTTAATGCAAACCGCAAAGGACTCATTTAAATGTTTTCTTTCACAAGCCGTTTTTGATTTTCATTCCTGTAAGAATTTGACCTCTGAAGCAGCTTTCTTCTCTTTAACTCAATAGCTCTGACCTGTAAAAGCTCAAATAAGTAGGAGTTAGTGAATGTTTCAAGAGATTCTGTGCCTGTTCTGCTTTTCCTTAACCAATGAACCGAAGATATGTTGTCACTGAGTTGATGCAGAGTGACCTCCATAAGATTATCGTCTCTCCTCAGCCACTCAGCTCCGATCATGTCAAAGTTTTTCTTTACCAGATTTTAAGAGGTAATTTTTCTTCTTCTGAATTTAATGAAAATGACGTAGTACAAATATTTTTTTATTTTTCTTAGTATTTATTCTCAAGACATCCTCAGAAGGGACAGCTAGACAGAGCCAGATGGGTAAATGTGTATAACTATACCCACCTAAGGTAGAAATTGTTACTGAAAAACAGAGCACTGAGAAGTGTATGAAAATTCCAGTGTGGGGATTAGCAGAGTATCCACGCCATAATCAGGGAGATGATATTTTGCTTTTGATTTGTTGTTTGTTGGATTATTGGGGGAAGGGGGGATTGTTTTCTAAAAAAGCCTACTTGAATTGCTTTTTCTCCCTGTTTTACATACTCCAAAGTTTTACCCTGTCATTAAGTGACTGAGTGTGCACTAGTGGCTGGGAGTTACTCATATAAAAACTGAGGCTCAGGCAACGTCTTTGCTGATCAAGAGTTGCCAGACCTTCCAGGAAAATGTTGTCAGCCTTAAACTTCTTTTAAAAGGAAAAAATAAATTATTTTAATTTCCTTTAATATTTCAGGTCTGAAATATCTACATTCTGCTGGCATTTTACATCGAGACATTAAACCAGGGAACCTACTCGTGAACAGCAACTGTGTCCTTAAGGTGCTACTTACATTTATTGAAGATGTTCGTGTGTGTATGTTGTTAATTTTTAAACAAAAAACTTTCAGTGTGAACACTTTCCGTGAAAGTCCATGTAAATGGAAAAAAATCCCACAGATTCTTTAAAAAGTAGGAATGAAGCAAACATCTCCCTTTCCCCTTTTCTCTTTGCCTTTCCCCACATCTCTTGAGAGCAAGAGAGAGACAATTCCTGAGTTTGACTTGGGTGGGATCTCCTGTGCCTGGGAGGGGCAGGGGGTCCTCAGGGTGCCTCAGTGTCCCTGTGCTCCTCAGGGGAAGACGACACCAAATGCCCAAGATACGTCCATTAACCTTGGGTATATGGAATTTTGGAGGACTGAGGTGTGTTTTACAGCTGTGCCAAACCCAAAAATTCAGTGTTGTTTACAGGGATTTGCTAAGAATTCTGATTGGGAAAGTTTGGTCTCTTTTCCTAACCCTTCTGGTTCAAGACATTTTTAACAGTTCTCCAAGCCCAAATGAATAGACCTGAATCTTTAATATTTTGAGACATGTCATGAACAAATGAAGTTTATTTGAGTTGAAATACTCTGTACTCAGAGGTTGGGTTTTTTGTAGTGCAGAGCTTTTCAATCTTTCAGATTATGAATATCGTAATGCCAACTTAAAATGTACTGAGATTTCAAATCAAATTGTAGGAAGTTTAAATGGCTGTGGAACAAAGCAACATAATTTTCTGCTATCCCCTCTCCCCTGGCTTATGCAGTTACAGCAGATTATCTGATGTATTTAAATGCTGCTTGGGGATTCCCTGCCTCGTTCCCAGAAGGCTGCCTATTTGAAATGCAGAAAGTGTTTTGGTTATTTTAATTTTTTTATTTACCTTCTCAATTTAGATTTGTGATTTTGGATTGGCCAGGGTGGAAGAATTAGACGAATCCCGGCACATGACTCAGGAAGTTGTCACTCAGTATTACCGCGCTCCGGAGATCCTGATGGGCAGCCGGCACTACAGCAATGCCATCGACATCTGGTCTGTTGGCTGCATCTTTGCAGAGCTGCTTGGGCGCAGGATATTGTTCCAGGCACAGAGTCCCATCCAGCAGGTATCCATCCTCGCCTCGCCCTTCCCGCTGCACCCGCTCCTGGAGCCCGTGGGACTGCTGATCCTCGGGGGAGACCTGTCCAGGGCAGGGAACGGGGCTGGGAATTCCTCAGGGAGCTGGGGAAGGAGCTCAGCCCGGAGAAGAGGAGGCTCAGGGGGGACCTTGGGGCTCTGCACAAGTCCCTGACAGGAGGGGGCAGCCGGGGGGGAAGTCGGGATCTGCTCGCAGGGAACAGGGACAGGCTGTTAATGGGTGTCAGCTCGGGAATGTGCTGCCATAGCAGAGTGAGTGAGTGTCTGAGCTGTGTCCCTGTGTGCTCTGTCGTGCAGCTGGATCTGATCACAGACCTGCTGGGCACGCCGTCGCTGGAGGCGATGAGGACGGCTTGTGAAGGCGCCAAGGCACACATACTCAGGGGTCCTCATAAACAGGTACTGCCAGGGGCTGGCCCCGGCCTCCCAGCCCCACCAGGCAGGGCATCCTCAGGGCAGCACTCAGGGCTTCACACCTTGACTGAATTCCCATGGCCCCTTGGTTAAAACGGGGCTTGGATGTTCAGTGCCAGAGCCGTCTGTGCCCGTGGGCTGGGCTGGGCTGACCAGAGGTGGCTGTGGGGTGATGGTGTGCTGAGTCCAACTGCTGTGGACACAAGGGGCCTTTTCACTAGGCAGGGGCATTTCTGCCTTGGGGGTATACTTTGACTTGACATGGGTGAAAGTCTCCCCTTCTGACGGTGTTTTGGTCACTACTTTGAATGAAGATGTTAAATTGAAGTGTTAGTACTGGCAAGAGACGTAAATGAAAATTGACAGTATAATTCAGAAAGCCCTGGAGGGCTCCTGCACTGCCAGGATCAGGAGTGTTGGAGGTGGAATTGACCCACTGCCCAGAGCCAAGGGCAGAACCTCCAGCACCCCGAGCCCAGAGGGTCCCTGCACACCTGAGCTCGGACCTGATCTGCTCAGGAAGGCCCAGCAAGAGGTTAGGAGCTGAGATACAGCATGCAACACACCTGGAGTAAAAATTAGTTTTGAAAAAGGAAACCAAAGGAAAAAGGCAGCATGGTGTCATTGTGCTGACTGGGCAATAAAAAGGGCAAGTGCAGTATGGTATTAATAGATACAAAGAAGTGCCTGTGCAGGCATCTCTAGTGCAGGGATAAGGCTCTGTGGCCCTCCAGTAGGGTCATTTTTATGATTGCTAACAAAATTAAGAAAATCATTGGCCTGTACATGCTCCAGTAGTTAAGTTTGCATCATTATTTTGTGCATGTTGAAGTAATTTCTCATGTCTGCTCACTACAATAGTAGTTACCATAGTAATGAAGATTGCATGTATATTCTGCTTTATTATTGACATGTGGGAGTTCTGCCTCCTTGGCACTTTGAATCCACTACATAAAGTTATCTCTGTTCCATTTCATGACAGAATTTTTTTATTTGAGCATTAATAATAGGAGGATTTCCTTCAGACTTTCTCTACTAGTTTTAAACTAAGTATATTTTTCTGCTGTCTTGTGCTAGAAGAGTTGTAACTCCTAAACTCAGTGTCTTATGACCCACAGGATGGTGGGAATCCTAAAAAGCGAGTGAGGTGAAATGGTATAAAAAGTTTCCACTACACACGTAATGTCCTGTAGCCACAAAGTTGTAAGAAAGGCACTCTAAGAGTTAGTTCTGTCTCTGTTGGGGAAACCAATGTTCATTTTCCATGGAGTGCCATGGGAGCTGGTGTGCTCGTTGCACCTTGGAGCTGGGGCATACAGAGCATCCAGGTGATGAATAATATTTTTGTTTTCAACTCAAAGCACACTTCATGTTTGATGGCAAATTCCTGGCTTTTCATATTCTGAAAGGGAGCTTTTGCTGGTTATAAATGGTTAAATGTTACCGGATTCTTAATTAGACTAATAGGGAGAGAAACCCAAGTTAGAAACGGGCGATTACTTTGTCACACCAACTATTTTTACTCACCGTAGGTGAGTGCAGTGGGAGGGAGGGGTGAGGCATTTTGCTGCTCTGTGTAAAAATAGATTAATGCGAGAAGTTTCTGGTTAAACCCCCCCCGCCCCACTGTGTGCTGGCAAAATGGTATTTACATACTCTGCACACTTCTTTGTCAGTTTGGTATTTAAAGGTTCAAGGGAATTGTGTCCCTGGCAGCCCCAGGGTGAGTGAGCTGTCCCTGTCCCCATTCCTGCTGACCCCCTGCCCAAAGGAAAATGTAGAGTCCATCCCTGCCTGTGATCCCCGTGCCGTGGGAGAGCGAGCCAGGAGGAGGAGAGTTACCAAACATTGCAGCTTTGTATTCCATAGGCTGCCCTGAGAAACCAAGGCTGGGAAGTGCTCGAGGCTCTGTGTGGTAGCTCAGGGTTAACTTCTACTGATGTCACTGTGGAGGTGTAGTTCTTATTTATACTGGGAAATTTACAGCAACTGTGACATCCAGTACAGTCCTTCTGTCTGCTGGGGATTGCCTGGGCAAGGAAAAGCAAAGTAATCCATAATTTGGGAGTGACTGAGATTAAAAAATGACCTACTGGAAATGATGGAGTTAATCAAACCCTTGAGCAGCTACAGCTGGGAATGGTGTCTGTATAGAAAAATACATAAGTGAAAGCAGTTTTTTCCAGGGTTTGCATCTGAACCAAGGGAAACAATAATCAATTAGACCTTTATATTACAGTTGCTGAATTTTGTAATGGTGATTACTGTTGGGCTGGAAAGCGTCAGGTTCCACTTGTCCCCTTTAACAAGGAGTTTGTCCTTGGTGACTACAGAGTAGCGTGTGTGGGAACAGGATTTTCTTGCTGATGGATCTGACAGGGCACTCTGTGCTTCTCTTCCTCCCATTCCCCCTACAGCCATCCCTTCCTGTCCTATATACACTCTCCAGTCAAGCTACACACGAAGCAGTTCATCTCCTTTGCAGGATGTTGGTCTTTGATCCAGTAAGTAGCACTGAAAATCACCTCTGATACTTCTGGTTTGAACAGCTTTTTTGTCAAGGACTGCTTTAACTGGTTTCCTTCTACATGGCATTGCAGTACTTTTGGTCCGTAAATAATGTAAAAATATCATGTAATTGGCCAATTAATTCCCCCTGGAATGGGGGTTTCACGTTTCCAACGGAGTGGTCCTGGGGAGGAAGCTCTGGCAGTGGGAAGGATGAGGCTGTGCATGACTCATGCTCTTTTCCGAGCTGGGTGTAGGTAGCAGAACATCAGCTACTCTGATGCAGTTCTAATTAGGGACACGGGGGTGTTCCTGGTCTTGCAACACACAAAAATTTCTCCTGCATCCCCAATCACAGAACAGGATCGTTTTTCCACCGAGCATCTGTTTTTCTAATAAAAATGTGCTGCTGTGGATTTTGGATGTCGTTTCTTGGGACACTGTAGAGAATTGTCACGAGAAAATCCGATATTGGAATTGATAATCTTAATTATTTAATTTCCAGAGAACCCCCCCAACATTGCAAATGTAAAACAGAGTGACTGCAGTGCAAAGGAGGAGGCTGGGGGTTGATGAAGCATTTAGAAGCACTGCCTTTGGAGTGTATTTTTTTAAACCTTAAGATTGCTTTGCTGAACAGAACCATGGAAATGTTGAACCATAACTTCCACATTAAAAAAATAATTAAAGTTTTCCTTTCTGACTCCTGCAGCATTTACAATGCTTTTATTCCCTGCTTGTTTTGATTTATTGTAGGAGCCATAATTGTAAGGTTATTTGGAGAAAAAAAACGCATTGAGAAACGTGTTCCTAAGAGCCCCAGTGTCAGTGTGAGCAGGGAGGTCGGTGCCACCCAGCCAGGCTGGTTTGTGAGCCTCAGCTCCCCTCTAGTGGCAGCTCCGGCAGTGCCTGACACGAGCCCCTCCTTCAGCACCATTATGGGTTTGGAAAACAACTGGGGATCAATCGATGAGTAGTTTCAGTAGCTCTGGAAGTACCCTAACTGCTGTTCCCTTCCCTTTCCACGCTGTTCCCAGTCCAAAAGGATATCTGCTAAGGATGCCTTAGCTCACCCCTACCTGGACGAGGGCCGCTTGCGGTACCACACCTGTATGTGCAAATGTTGTTTCTCCACATCGACTGGCAGAGTCTATACCAGTGATTTTGAACCCATCACTAATCCCAAATTCGATGACACTTTTGAGAAGAACCTCAGTTCTGTTCGGCAGGTTAAAGGTGAGTGGGAGTTAACCTTGCACTTGCAGTTATCCCCTGCTCCACCCTGCAGCAGGGGGAGCTTGGGGTGGAGCTGGGATGGAGTTGGGATTTGTGCTCTGGATCCACGCAGTGACCCCAGTGTTGGTTTATTTTAGGTGTTTTTCCTTAGTAGACACTGGAAATAATTTTACTAAAAGAACAGAATTGTAAGTGTTCTGAGATGAGGCAGTAGCACAAGCAAGAGCTGACTTGCAGGAGTCTGTGGGTTCCACACCTCACCATCCCTGGTGCCCTGTTCCTCATCCTTTTGCTGAAGGATGGCACTGGGGGAAGGGGAAGTCACTCTGTGGCCTTTTGGGGCTGTGAGCTCCACAGCTGTCCTGCAGAAAGAGGCAGTAGCAGCCAGGGACTGAAGCTGAGCAGTCAGATTTAGGGAAGCTGGAGCTCTTTAAACCTCACTAAAATGTACTCTCAATAAGGGAAGTTCTATTTCCCTCCATGTTACATTGCATTTTACTGAAGCCAGAAGTGTTAATGCTGTGGTGTTTTGTATTTTTCTCCTGTGTACAGAAATAATTCATCAGTTCATTTTGGAACAGCAGAAAGGAAACAGAGTGCCTCTCTGCATCAACCCTCAGTCTGCTGCTTTTAAGAGCTTTATTAGGTAACTGTATGTAATCACATCTGATATTAATTCCCATTTATTAGTAGTACAGAATTCACACATCCAGAATGTTTTAGTTTTTCAGTTCCTGAGAGTAGGAAAGGGCCATAGATAAAACCCTTGTGAACTGCTTTTACGAATTCTTCTAGAATTTAAGTAAAATGTGCAAAAGTTTAATGGTTTTCTGCAAAAGAACAGAAGTCAGCCTGAAACTGAAATTGGGAAGGTCGACAAGTTGAGTTTTGGTTGTAGAGCTGTGACACCCTGTGAAGGTGTTGGAAGGAATGGCTGAGGGGTGAAAATGCAGCTAAAGTGCAGTGCAATATTTGCTGTCAGTGCTGGTGGCTCTTGGCCCGGCAGGATTGGGTTGGGTTTGGGGTTTTGCTGTCCCTGGGGTGTTTGGTCCCAGCTGAGCAGTGAGGCTGTGTCCCCTGAGCCCCTGGAGTGAGCACTGATGTCTGTGTGTGTGTCCCCTGAGCACTGATGTGTGTGTCCCCTGAGCACTGATGTCTGTGTGTGTGTCCCCTGAGCACTGATGTGTGTGTCCCCTGAGCACTGATGTCTGTGTGTGTGTCCCCTGAGCACTGATG
>VZTN01025357.1:0-44482 GCA_013400515.1 Erpornis zantholeuca | reverse complement strand
GGCTGTCGCCGAGGACGCGGATCTGCCGCGGCTCCGCTCGGCCGGGCTGTACGGGGCTGGCGGCTCTGACGGGGCTGGCGGGGCGATGCTGCTCCGGGAGAGCCCCGGGGCTCTTTTCTCGCGGGCGCACCTCCCGGGAGCAGGGATGCCGCTCGCGGGGCTCCTGCTGCGGCAGGAGGCTACCATCGGCTGCCGCTCCCTTTCCCAGGGTTCGTGTTTCCCGTAGTACTCGTTTTTTATGACTTTTTCTTACCTATGAGCTTTAGAGGGGAACGGGGGGAAATCGGGGGTAAGAAAGGTATTCCTAAGTTGTCCTTGGGCGAGCCGAGTTGGCTGCCAGGTGTCAGAGCCCTCGCAGAGGTGCCGCTGGTCCGGCGCTGGCAGCTGTGCCCTGGGAAGGGTTAATTTGGGTGGTTGTTCCTGCCCACACCTGTGTGACATTGCCGTGCTGGGGCGATCAGAGCCGTGTGTGCACGGAGAGCCCAACCCCCGCAGCTGAGCGGGCCGGCGGTGCTCGGTCACACTCGCCTTCGGGCTGGTGGCACTCGCTCCTCGCGCGGTGCTCCTTGCCCGGCGGGAGCTGCTCGGCAGGACGGAGAGCAGAGGGTCCTGCCCAGGCGGGAGGAGGTGACTGTGGTTCCGCGTGGGACTCCCTGCGGCCACCACGCACCCAAGCACTGTATTTTGTGATTTTGTGGCACCGGCTGCGCTGATAGCTGCGTGTTGTTACGCGGCAGTGAAATGAAGATGTAATGCTTATCCATCACAGCCATAACAAGTATATTAAACAGGTACCTGTCCTCCTGCTCCTTCTCCTCTCCAGTGCTGGAGAAGCAGCAGGAGCCATCAAAGCTCAGGTGAAAAGTTGTTCCTGTGGCCAAGGTTCCTGAGCCCAACTCCCGTGTCCTGATACTCACTAATGCTGAAATCAGAACACATCAGGTGCTGCAGTCAGCGTGGGGAGTGTGGAAGGGGCAGAGCAGGGACAGACACGTCAATGACGGTCTACATGCAGAGCAGCAGGACTGTGTCCCGGGGTGACCGAGCCAGCAGCTGGATGTGGGCAGGTGGTACCTGCTGAATGCAGCCATGAACCTGCCACTTCGATTAGAAATGTCTGCTTAAACTAGAGCCTTTGAGCTGAGGCAGCGTAAGGTTTTATTTAGAAGTGGATGCATTTACTCTCCAGAGTAATGTTTAAATATATAAATAAATCTGAGAAATGTTTTCCAAGTGTGAATATTGTAATCTTGTGCTAATGCATGAGATGGAAAGTGAAATGGATTTTCATGATCCAAGCCAGCTCAAGCTGAGGAGAAGAAGTGGTGTGTAATTAAAAAATCTGAGGCTAATTTGTTTTTAAAGTCTCTAAAATGTTTTTAATTGGATTCTGGTTTTTAAATGACTTGAATAAGGCTTGAAAGTGTTATTTGTACCTTCTGTGTCATCTGCATTTTTGTTTTGTCTCGGATTTGTTTTTTCCTTCTTCAAAGTCTCACAAATGCTCTTTTAGAGCATTTATAGGGGCTTGGCTTTTTTAGGGTTCGGCCAGAGCTTTCCAGCCTAAAAGAGCCTTAAGCAGGTTGAGGTAACACCCCTCACCTGTGCCCTCACAGACCTGCAGAAGAGCCCCTGTCTGTGCTCACAGTAAGAAAATGGGCTCAGGAGGCAGTTGGAGACAATGAGATGGAGATTTTATCTGTCTTAAACAATCAATTGACCGAGGCAGGAATTCGACGTGAGCCACTAGTAACCACCCACCAGATGATGCTGCCCTTAATGACTGTAATTAACTTTTTCCAATAGAATTTTCAACCTCATTTTTTATGATGTGTGAGTTCACACAGCCACTTCTGCCTGCTTGCTGTGTGTTGTGGGCTTGCTGGGAAAGCCTGACTCCATGTCCCTGTCTGTTCTCAGAGCCCTCGTCCCCTTCCCTTATCCTTTAAACCCAGACTCTCTTTCCTGTTAAATGATTTTCCCAGAACCTCAATATCCAAAGGAGTTCAGAGGCAGCAGATTCCTTCTCTGGGCTGTTCGACCAAGCCTGTTAAAATTCTGTTGTCTTGGCAAAGTATGAAACAGTCATCTCCAAAGTCACTTGGTGCAAAGTGTTTAGTTTATTTTGCCTCACTCTCTCAGCTAAAATTTCTGCATGTTTCCTTTGGGAAATTTAATGCTGTTTGCTTTTCCTCAGATGGACTTTCAGTTCCCATTGGTAGGGAATGTATTTTGTTGGCTCTCAGAAAGGAAGACATGTAATGTGTTTAGAAAATGTAACTGCTGGGATTCATGCTGAGGCCGTTTGGAAGTTCACGTTTCAAGCATTTATCTCTCTCTGCAGGAAAATCTGTTATGACAAGCAGACTCATAAAACAGGCTTTTTTTCTGGCCGTTTCTTTTTGCCTCCTGAAATGGAAGGTTTTGCCGTTTCTGGATTTAAACAGTACTTTCTAGCTGTGAAACAAACAGGATAACAATAACCTTAGCAGTTCTACCCTGAAGGATTTCAGAGCACTTCAGACACTCAGTCGCTCAACTTGCAACTGAAATGTAATAACTTCTGAGCAGAAGTTATTGAACAGCTTTTATTTACACCACCACTCTTTCATCAGGAGTAAGAAGGAGTCAGTGCAGCAGGAGCTGACAATAAGGGAGGTGAGCAGTAGCTGCTCAAGCTAAAGAAGACATGAGTGCTGGACATTAGGTTTTCTCCTTTGAAGAAAAAATGCTCTTGGCTTTAACTGTGACCCCGGTTATTCTGGTATGCTATGAGCACCCTTCTTTGCAATTTTTAAAGCTTCCTTATATTAAAAAAAAATTAAAAATGAATCCTAAAGGCATTTCTCTTGTGTATTTCTTGGGTGAAACTTAATAAATAATTCATGTATTATGATGTATGTTTGGTGTTTGACTGCTTCTGAAAGTTTTGGCCCTTGTAGGATGTGGGAGAGTCAGAGCAGTGATTCATTAGAATATGCTGAAAATGCTGAGCATCTTCTCTTTGAGGAGTTTGCTTTGGTTTATCTTTGGATAATGCTGCCACCAGGATGTTCTGTACTCGAGTGCTGAGATCTTTATGTGGATAGGCAGAGCTTTCCTGTCCCTGCTCTGCAGTGGTTGGCAAACATGTGCCCCTGGAGCCTGGCACCTTTTCCAGGGCAAGCGGGTGTCACCAGGGCTGTGGCTGATGTGGTTCCTGCTGCAGCTGTTCAGGGACAGTGACACTGAGTGACATGTCCGTGCTGCCTCTCTGTGCTCATGCCACTGGGCAGCTACAGACAACAGCCATGGTAGGATGGGCAGCTCCTGTGTTGTTCTGCTGGGGAGGCACAGAGAACAGGAGGATGTTTCCAGGGCTGGTGTCACAGCTGGCCCCTGCACACACTCCTCTCCAGCTCTGGGAGCAGCCCTGGCCCGGCTGCAGCCCTCCATCCCTTGCACAAACACAGGTGTAGGCCGGCTGATTCCTTCCCTGTGGGGGCAGGTGGTGATGTTTCTGTTAATGAGTTTAATTTTCAGTTTGGTCAGGTGTGCTGGTAGCTGCCAGTGGGTGTGTGTGGAGGCTTGTGCTCAGAAAGCTCCATTGTCAAGTGCCTCCCCAGAACAGAGACAAAACAGGAGAATTTCCCATGAAGAGCTGTGCAAAATTGCAAGGGAATAAAGGAAACAAGCAAAAAAACCAAGGCTTGCGTTCCATTTGATCAGAAACACTTGCTTTAGCTCCTTGCCTGGAGCATCCATGAATTACGTGGCAGTGAGGAATGACGTGGGATTGAAGAACACTGCATTCCAGCTTTTGAAGCTTCTCATATCCTGTCTATGCCTTGAAAATGTTTTCTAATAACATTCAGTCACTCTCCAGAAAATGCACGGAGCTTGCTTGGCAGCCGGTGGCAGTGGGGAGCACACAGAGTGCCTGCTCAGTGTCCTTAGCTCTGGAGTCCCGGCTTTGAAGTCTCCTGGGAGACACCGGGGGTGCTGCTCTAGAAAAGTAGGGTTGATTATTGAATCTGAAACCCTTATGTTTCTCAGTTTTTATACACTTAAAATTTTTTGTTGACTGTGATCTAAGTAACATACTGAGCTGATTGGGGTGTGCCTGGGAAATGTGTGGTAGCAATGTGTGGCTGCTGAGCACTCGAGCTTTTGCTCCTCAAAACGACTCTTCTTCCTCCCTGGTGTTAGGATTTGAATTCCAGTTACTGTTCCCTGGGATGCTGAGACTGATTTCATGGTCTGCACTCCTGAACTGACTTTGTGATCTGTAGTCCTGAAGTCATGTCTGTGACCTTGAGTCATGTGCACAGGCTGGTGTGACTCTGTGCTGCACCAAGGCAGACTCTGTGTCTGTCTTCATGCCATTGGCACCCAGAGTTGCTTTTTGCCAGTAGTACATCAGCCCTTTCCTTTGGTGGACAAAACTGTGCCAAAGGGATTGCTGAATACACAGGATAATCCAGATGTGAGTGCCCATCATGAGACTTCCTCACACCTCTGCTTCTTCCTGGATACTCTCTTACTCCTCCACCTCCAGCTGCTTCACTGTGAGGTCCTAAATTCCAACAGCTGTGTCAGAAATGCCACAGGAAAGAAACAAATTGCCTGACACAAAGTTTATATTGTCAGGCCTCAGGTGTGAGCAGCAAACCAGGTTTTATAAAGTGCAAAAGACTTGAAGTCCTCAGCTATAAAACATGTTCTAATTTCAAACCCTCTTACATGTTTACTTTTTTCCCTTTGATGCTTTCTTTGCAACTCAGAGGGCTCCTGTCAGATAAGGAACACAAATTCTGGGGGATCCATTTGATCCAGAATTGGGAGCGAGGCAAATGCCATGTGTTGAAAGGCTCGTGCAGCAAGTGCCAGAGCTGCAGCCTGCTGCCAGCTGGGCTGGGGATGTAGGAGTGGGCACAGAGGCGTCAAGATGATTACTGGAGGAGAGGATGTTTAATTACAGCATCCAGAACTGGTCTCGCAGATGGTCTTGCTGGAGGAGGAAGCCCTCCAAACTGGAGAAGGCACCCCCACAGGCAGTTGCAGAGCCCAGCTGTCCATGGAGCACTGCACCTGCAGCTTCTCCTGGTCCAGCACTCAGTGGAAAAGCTCAAAACCTTGGGACCTGTCAGTGCCATGAAGTGGTGCCCAGTTAGCTCTAAATGTTAGAAGAAGAAAGGATCTGGTTAAATCTTCTGCCATTGTAGCACATATTTTCATATATTGAAAGTGAATTGACCTGTGTTTAGTCAGTGTCATAACCCTGTAATTGTAGCTCACAAATGAGAGAAGTCAAAAATGATGGTTGATTTGTATATGGAAAAGAGCAAGCTCTCCAAGGCCAGGAGGAAATGAGTGTCTGATAAATGAGTTGGGGGAGGCAATGAGGTTTCATCTGGTGTCAGGCCGAGGAAGCCATTGGGGAGGAATCACTGGCAGATGAACGAGGGTGACTGCAGCCTGTCGCCAAGAGCCTCATTGTAAGAATTGTCTGTTTCTTCTTTAATTTTTGAAAGTCAGTATTTTGCAATGATTTCCCTCTGGAGCTAGACACATCAGCCCTGAAACTGCAAAGGAACTTGGTTTTAAATCATTAAAAAGTGTGATAAGTGTAATTTTATTTGCTACAATTGTTAAATCGTGTCTTGAAGCAAAAACTGAAGGCACTGCCTTCTCTGTAGGTACTGTAATAATGATTTTGTATACTGTCTGGTGCAGCAGGGCTTCAAAGCCATAATTTGTAATTGCTGTGGCATATTCCGTGCTTCCCAGGAGGGGGGAAGGTGGCCCTAAACCTCTCTGGGAATGTGTGCCTGTGTCACTCAGGGGTGCTTTGTGCTTGAAAAAGAGCAGAATGGCACAAGGGAAAATGGGACATAGCAACACAATCTGGTTTCATGAGCAGAAGAGACTGTGTGAAGGCCAAGGATTAATCATATAAAAAGTCTTGCAACGGCTCTTTGGAACTTATGCTGGAGAAGAGCTTTGGAGGGTACTGTGGGCACACTGAAATAATTCAGCCTTTTATGGGGGCACACCCCAAAGAGACCTGTCCTTGTTCTGCCAAGGTTCCCTCATCCCATGATAAGCCCCTCAGGTTTGTTTGTGCTTTCCCTCCTTAGGTCCATTCTTCCATGCAAAATGTGATGTGAGGGAGTTGTTAGTCTGTTGTGAGGGACAAGGGGCAAGCAGTGCTTGAAACTGAAACTCCCAAGTGCTGTGCTGATTTTATTGGAATCATACAATCATTTCTTTCTGTTCATTTTAGGTAAAGCAGATCATGGAAGAAGCTGTCACCCGGAAATTTGTACATGAAGACAGCAGTCACATCATCGCCTTATGTGGTAAATGTCATGTGGAAGAGCTAATGCTACCTAACCTTACTTTTCCTCTAGACATTTATTTTCTCTGCTGTCAGATTTAGGTACTAGAAATCATGGTGTTCAGGCCCATTTCACCTCTATATTTGCTATGTGTGTGTACATTACTAATTGTAATGTAACTCTTACTAAAATGTCATTATCCAAGTACTCAGCCAAGGTGACAGGTGGCCTTGCTGCAGGCTGGCTGTGTGTTCCAGGGAGCTCCCAGAGTGGTCTGCCTGCTTTCTGTTCCTGGAATCCTGTCCTGGAAGCTGTGCTGTGTTGTTGGTGTAAGGGGCGGTGAGGTGGCAGCTATTTCTGTTAGACTCTGCTTAGCCAAAATTAGGAGTACTTTAAAGTCGTCATACTTGTCTCTTCCTCCTACTGTGATTCCAGTTGGCTTTGTGTTCTGAATTCTTCGTGGTCTGAAGAACTAATAACTCGGCTGCCTCATTATTGCTCAGTGATCCTACCTGTCCTAAGGTAGGACTCCAGCCTGCTGCTGCTTTAAACAGAGGCCTTGATTAACTCTAAACCAGAAGAAGATGAAGCTGAATGCTCTGTTTTTACTTTGGCTGATTGAATGGAGAAATCCCTTCCAGCAGATTTGGCTAACAGCTCCTGGCTGATGCTCTCCTGTGTGTACAGTTCTCTTCCCTCCCCCACTCCAGTTTCATGTGTCTCTTCAAGAGGTTTTTCCTTTCTATTTAAAATTAGATTGCTTCAGTACATGAGTCATTTTTGGTGAATCTTCGTTATAAATATAGAATTCTTGTGAATCATTTTACTCTCCTGCTAGGCTGAGTTTATCAAGAGTCTCTTAAATACAGGATAGCTGATTTCAGGGTCTCTCTGCATCAGTAGCTGAGCAGTTCATAGTTGCTCTAGGTCCTAGATGGTTGAAGGTGCCAATTGAATGGCATGTGCCACTTGTCCTGGAGGAAATGCTCCAGCTCTGTGCCAGCCTTTCTGGCCTGGAGGAATGGTGCCTCTGCGGGTCAGCTCTGCTCATGCAGCAGGAGGGGTTTGTAACCACGAGGGCTGTGCTCCAGTCCGTGGTCTCTGCCTGGGTGCTCTGGCAGAAGGAAAGCAGTGCTGATGTTTTCATCCTTGTGGGGAAGCAGTGCAGGAGGTTCTGTATTTGTTCCCAGCCCAGTGTGTAGCTAACCTAAGTTACATCTCAGGGGCTCTGTCATCCCCTTTGATTTCTAGGAAATCTGGCTCTGTGGCTCAGAGCCACAGCAGCTCCATTTGGCTGTGTGCTATTGTGGCACAAAAATTCCAAATTCCTTTGGGCTTTGGGCTGCTGTGGCGCGAGTTTCACTGCTGTTGCGTGGCCAGCCAGGGGACAGCGCGGCGATGCAAGTGTCTTCGGGGCATCTTCAGTGGCCGGCGCTTCTGCCCGAAGGTGGCCACGGGTGTTTGCAGCCCGGGCTCTGTGGCTCGTTTCCTTGGGAACGAGAGCTGCCCGAGTGCCGCGGGGCTGGCTGAGCGTCCCTGCGGCAGGGCCAGCGCCCAGCGCCCGCTCCGCTCCGGCCGCCAGCCTGCCCCGAGCGCCCTGCCTGCAGCTCTTCTCGCCACCAGCACAGCCTCTGCACCGCTGCTGCGCTTCTCGGGGAAAGGGCAAGGAAAAGGAAGCATTTCTGTGTCTCTGCAGTCACCTGAAGCGTATTTACAGGGTTCCCAGTTCAGTGCATTGCGCTTACAGTGTTTGTGTAATGTTACCTGCAGTTTGCTAAGCCTTTTCTGTGTGGCTGCCCACCTTTAGTCTGACAGTAATGTGCTGCTTTAAGCAATTAAAAAACTTGCTTAAGCCAGCTTCACACTGCAAATAGGGTTTATTCATGAATGCCCCAGACATGGTTACCTAAATGATCTCTATGTTTTCAATATATACTTTGGAATGAGTCTCAGTAGTTTGTTCTCTTTGAATAATATTTTGAGTGTATTAAATGAAATAATCCTGAGTTCGCCATGCTATAAACTAATTGCTGTAGAATTCAGGTGGGTTATGGAGAGTTGGTGTTTGTCACAGTCAAAATATATGTTGTTTGGGTATAAATCCAGCATGCCTGCTCGGCAAAGGGAATATACTTACTGTGTTTTGAGGAAAGGTTAGCAGTAAACATGAGGAAAAATAGTAACTTGGTCACTGTTAAACATGCAGAACTTGACTTTTCAATGAGATTTCAGTTCAAATTAAGGAAGGGATGAACTGCACAAAAAGCTTTTTTTGTCCTGAATAATAAACCTGCTACCAGTAATTAAACCTGTTAATTAAAATGTACAGAATCCCTTTGTGGCTGAAATGAAAAGGCCAGTTCTGATTTGAGTTGCAGAATGGTATTTAATGTTGTGCTTGGGGCTTCTTGTAAACCTTGTCTGAGGATGGCAGGTCTGCATTGCTTGTGTCCTTTGGGATGAGAGAGAGAGGAGGGAGATGGGGGATTCCTGCTCCTGGGGATGCACCGGAGCTATGCAGCCCTGGGTGGGTTTTTGGCAGGGGCATCACCAGGTCCTTTCCTGTTCCTGAATCTGAACTCAGATCCTGTCAGAAATACTGCTCTATCCTGACAGATTTTTTGAGGATCCTCGCTGCAAACCCTGCAATTCCAGGTGCAGAGAAGAGGAGCAGCAAGTCTCTCCTAGAGGAGTTGAGGAAGCCCTAGGGGATGAGCCAGTCCCGTTGATTTAGCTGCATTAGCCTCAACTGGGTTTTTTTTCCATCTCCATTATGCATATTGCTTTTCTTCACTTATTAACTGAAGAAAATGACTGGGTATTTTTCTGGGTAATGCTGTGTTTAAATATCACAGATCTTAAAAAAATAAGAACAAAACCATGTCACGATCTGTCCAGTCATGCACTGGGAAAGGTGACAGGGTTTGACCGCAGAGCTGGATCTGGATATTGACTGAAGGTGTTTGTATGTGATCTGTGGCTGCCTTTAGTCATGTGTGCAGCCCTTCAAACAAAAGAGGGATGTGGTGGCTGCCCCGGGGAGCTTGGGAGATAATGAATTCCCCTTAGGAAGCAGTCCTTGGAGCCTTCTCTGCGTGAATAATACATCAGAGAGGTGGCCTGAGGCCTGCCAGCGGACATCTGCCCACCCAGAGAGAAGGGACGCTTGCCTGAGCACAGCCCAGGGCTGGCTTGCCCAGCTGCCAGTCCGGTCTTCTCTGAAAGCAGCCTGTGAACCCTTTGGTGGTTCTGGACATGGTGGGAGAGAAGGTCCATGCACAAACAGGTCTGTGCAGCAGCTGTGCACTGCTGTGAGTGCCCCTGGGCAGCTCTGCAGGGTCCATCCTGTGTCTCTGTGGGTGACTGCCAGGTCTACAAGCACGGTGTGCCTGGTGGTAGCTCTTACCATACTGTTCCTTCTCAGTACAGTTTCTCTCGTGGGCTCCTGTAAGTTGTACAGCAGCTCTTTCAGCTTCCCTGCGTTTCCTTCAAGACTCAGATAAAATCTCAGCTCATGCCAGGCTGCGGCAGGTCAGAGCCTGACTCCGTGGCTGCTTTTGTGAAGCACTCCTGAGCTGGCATTTGTGTCTTATGTGGGTGCTTCTGCTCTCAAGCTCCTTCAGTGTCTCTGCATCAGGACTGTGTGAGCATTTATTGTTCTCAGAAACAGAGCAAGGAGACCTATCACCCACGAGTGCTTCTGAGATGTCTATGCTTCAGGCTGTAATTCCATACTCGAGACCTGATGTGTGGGCCTTGTATCCATCCATTTCAGCTTCCTTTCAGAGAGCCCTGGGGCGTCTAGGCTTGGATAATCATCAGTGTAAGATGCTTCCTTCTTCAAAAATAAGTAGAGGGAATTGTTATTTGGAATAGTTCCGTGTCACTCAGTATCTGTTCACAGCAAAAGAACTGGCGTGTTCTGAGAAGCAGAGTGGCTCTCAGGTCCTGTTCACATTTTAGAGCCAATCCCATCTATGACAGGGTTGCTGTTAGTGAATGTGCACAACACTTAGTAAGATTGGACTTTGTATCCAACAGTTCAGCAGTTGCTTCCCAGCTTCCTAAGGCACATGAGTACTCCATTCATTCTGGGCTGAGAGGCAGTAGGAAAGCACTTGTGTGGCTGGATTTTTTGGAGCCACGTAGTTGAGATCAGGTAACGTCTGAAGTTTTAGGGCCTTGGATGTCTGTAGGAACACAATCAATGAGCTTCAGCTCAAGTCATGGATGAGTCTTCTTCCATGCTGGCCGTGGAAAACCAGGAATCCTTGGAACATGAATGTGTCTGACTCCTGCAGACCAGGTATGCGGGGTCGTTGGGGATGGATTGGTGTCGGAGCTGCAGGAGTGCCCGGCAGTGCTGGTTTGCAGCCTCACTGCTAACAGACCCCAGGGTTAACCACAGCAGTGGGCTTAGCTGTGAGGCTCTTTTCTTCATTGGTCTTAGGATGACTTGTTATCCCATTTTGCACAAAGTTAATTGTGTTTCAAAGAAAAGATCTGATTAGGAGCCAATGACTACATGGTGCTGGACCTCATGTTCTGTTTTTTTCTTCTTCAGGACCTGAAACCTAAGCAATTACCAGAGTCACCAAACATCACAATTGCCATCCCCAAGCAATGAAATATCATGAGTCAGAATTTTTTTCCTTCATGGCCCTAAATTACAAGGCTGGATTAAAGCTCATGACAGGAAAATAAAACCAGCAGATGAACAGAGATGTATTTCTAAAGTTGTTGGGATTGATATTTAAAAAAATGTAGTTCATCTGCTATGGAAATGCAGATGTCTCACAAACAAAACACAAGTCTCCCTGTATTACTGCTCCTGTTTGGAAAACAAATATTTTCAATGATGAATAATGCTTAAAAAATAGTTTACAGAGATTCTGCCTTACTTGATAAACACATTAGTCCAAAGAGAGTACCAGAGAGGGGGAGGCAGATATTTTTTCACGCACATTTAGAAGGTTTTTGATTGTGTTCCAAAGATGATGCTTAAATTAATGAGTGGTGTGCTGTAGTGGGGAGGAAAAAAACAGAGTGAATATTAGCTCTGATGTGAAGTGAAACAGTTTTTGAACTGCATGTGATTTTAGCTTGAGAAGTGAAATAAAATTTCTTGATCTCTTGAGCTTTTTAGAGAACTCTGCTAAACATTTTGCTTTAATCCTGGGCCAACAAATGGGATCATTTTCAATATTCAGAGAAACTTCAGTAATTCTGATTTACCCTTAAGAGTATTTAATCAAAACACTTTTGTTTTCTGAAGGTTACTGAGATTCTTGAAGCTTAATGATCTTGATTTTAAAGAGGAGCAGTCACCAAATTTCAGCCCTGAAGTTTCCCAGCCACTGTAGAACTGGGGATTGTCCATTTAGATACTTTTAAAAAATTTTCTAGGGAATTATTGAACATAGGATGTTCTGTGGCAGAGCCCAACACAAGCAGGTTGGGTGCAGGTGAACAAGGGCAAAGGAGCACGTTGGGCTGTGTCCTGTGCAGCCCTTTGCTGTCAGCTGGTGCTCGGGTACCAGGGCTCACCTGCTCGGTGTGCGTGTCCCAGTGACACAGCAGGCTGCAGCTTGGCAGTAAAACTGGTTTCAAACTGGGCAGATCTGTGATCAGCAGGGTAAAGCAACAGCAGCTGGAGATCATGAGCATCTGATGGCTTCTTTATCATCCTACTCTTTTCACTTGTTTTTAATTTCTTCAGCCTCATGAATTCAATTCCCTGTGCACAGTTTCCATGAAAACAAGCTATTTAGCTGCAGTATTTCTTCCTGTCTAAGGAAAATCTCATCTGCTAAGTATGCCCCATAAATAATCCTTCCACAGGCTGTCTTTTCTCTGCTCACCACCCTTCCAGCCCCAGAACTCTCATTTCACAGTCCATTAAGTCATGACAGAATTTTCATAGAGGCAAAAAAGGACAAAACCGAATTTGTTCACCTGACCCTGGAAGAAGTAGCTGTGGTGAAGTCATAAAAAAGTGACATTTTCTGAAGCTTGGTGGGCACCGTGATTATTTGAACTGTAAATCAATAATATATCTGCACTTAATTAAATTCAGCGGTGGATACTGCAGAGAATGTGCCTCAAAACTGTCTGGAGTTAATGAATTTTTAGATGGCTGCTGTCAACTGAACCATACAAGGGAATTACCTGAGCTGTGCTGATTTATGCCCAGTGCAGAGCTGCTTTTCCACTCTGTGTGATGAGTTGCTGCATTTTTATCTGGTCAGTTTTTGTATGTGTTTGTTGTAGGTACAGTGACAGGAGGCAGGCTTGGGATCACATTGGGCTGTGCAGTAGTTCCTTACCTGTGTGTGTATGTACCTGTAGCCAAAAGCATGTGTGTACACAAAACCACCCATTGATGCCTTTCTGATGTTATCAGTTTCTCCAGAAACAGCTAAATTGGTTTTTAGATCTTCTTAGAGTGTCAGATTCCAAAAAGCAGAAAATGGTTAATTTTCCTAGAAATGGGTAAATAACCCCATTTCCTGTCCCAAAGGTTCTTGTACTATAACCCCTAAAATACTCTGTGTTGTCTCTTTAGGCAGCAGTCTGAGCTGTGCAGTTTCTCACTCACGGGGATCACCTGGTTTTGGTTTATCAAAGAGCACCACTGCCAAGGTCCTCTCATGTCTTTTAAAAGGTTCTGCAGCTTGAGGTGACTCTTCTGCCTGTTCATTCAGGATGTGTTAAGTTTCCTTTCTGACTGAGCTTGGCTGTGGACGATGCTGGCAAGGTGCAGTGAGATCAGTGCCTGCCTTGGACGCAGAGCCAGAGGAAAGCCCCGCGGAGCTCTGCCAGGGAGCTGGTCCCTCACTGCTGTGCTGTGCCACTCTCGTGCCAGGCGGGAGGGATCCCCTCCTGCTGTCCTGTGCCACCAGGGTGGCGTCCACCCGGTCCCTGGGTTGGAATGGGATGGCATCTGTGTCGCAAGATGGGCTGCCCTGCTTGGATGTTTTGTAGTTTATCTGGATAAAAGCCACAGTGTATTTGCAAGCACGTTCAGATCAAGTCAGATGTGAACGTGAAGTCAGCTGTTCCGGAATAATTCTTGTAGAAAGGAGCCTGGAGAGAAACGTGCTGAGAGCCAGCGCTGTTAGGCTCACTCTGGGGCTGAAGTGTAGGAGAATGAAGTGACCTGAGGGTCACACGGGCTGGGCTGTAACCCTCCCCCAGTCCGAGGGTGCCTTACACGTACACCTGGACCTGCATTAATCTCTCGTCCTGTGGAAAATACATTTTTACACAATCCAGCAGCAAATCCCAGTGTCTCGCCCCTTGAAAATGACCACTCCATGTGTGTTACAGGCAGCTGGGGACTGATCTTACCCAAGTTCTTGTGATGACAAGTGTCACAATGGAATAATTAAATATTGGGGCTCTAGGGACAGTCACTGGGGAAATTGCCCTTAGTGGCAGCTGCAGCATTTATTAATAATTAAAGCTGTGCCTGCTGTGCTTTTCACTAAATTTGTTTCATTAATATTTTATTGTTTTAAAGAAATAAAAAAAAGCAGTGAAGGTGGGAAGAGAGCCTGTTTCCTAAGCAACAGCAATACACTTCTTTGCAGTTATTTTTAAAGGCAGGTTGCTTCATTTAAGATTTGGAATGAAATTGCTGCATTGCTCCAGGCATCCGGAAAGCTGCTTTTCCTTTTTCTTTATTTCTAATTGAAAGACAGAGCAAAACAGTTGCTGGGTTAAGAGCTGTTGTGATGGTTGCTAGACAGGAGCTAGACCGTGCTGTGAGGAACATCCCCGTGCTGTCATCGCTCCCTGTCCCCCCCCGTGGCCGTGCCAGCCCCCGCAGCTCTGCGGGGATGCTCCTTTCCTTCGGAGTGCAACCAGCCCTGCCTCAGAGCTGGCGTCAGCGCTGGGCTCCTGCTCCTGTCAGACCTGCCTCTGCCACCCACCGGTGTCCTTCCATCGCAGGGGAGGTTTCTGATGGCCGAGAGGGGTCACGCAGGGATGTGCCCACGTGTCCTGCTCCTCCTGCTGAGGACCAGCGCCACGCACGGGCTGTCGTACATGAGGGGGTGGTTGGCTTCTGAGCAGTAGTTCCGGCTGGAAGTGCTACCAGCATGGGAAGCAGCATCAGACCTGCTGCTCAGTGGCTGTCTGATGCCATGGGGCTGGTGTCCTGAGCAAAGAGGAGTGTGCTGGGGCTGAGGCGCCGGGCCCTGCCCTGTTGTGCTGTACAGCAGCTCAGAGTCTGGCTTTGGCTGCTCCTGGGGTGGGGCTCCTCAGGGTTCAGCAGGCAGGAGGTGTTTCTGTTGCCCCCCAGTCTGGCCTGGAACTCAGGTTAGTTTTCAGGGCCCAAATAGCAAGATGCAGGTTTTCAGGTGTTATGGGATTTGGAGCCTTCAGGTACAATAAAGAGAGGAGTCTTCAGGAAAAGCTCAGCACCTGACAGCGTTGGGCGTAAAGTGCAACAAAATGCTGCCTTCTCTCAAAAAGAGCCGCCGAGTGTTGGGCTAGAGGCAGAGTGTGTCAGAGCAGATGGAGTGCCATTTGTTACTCGTAACCAGCATTTAACGTGGCAGGGGGAGCCGTGGTGTCCCGATGGGCTGCCTGCTGCCACCCAGCACAGGAGAGCCCTGTGAGGGCTGCCCTGCCCTGGGCACACACCTGGCACACAGTGCTGGGTCTTTTCCCTTTCCTGTGAATGAATTGGTCTGTTTTCCTTCATCCCTCTGTATGGGCAGTGTTGACTGTGAGTCATCTGCAGTCTCACTTTAGGAGCTGATAGACAAGGAAAGCTTATTTTTTGTTTTGATTTGTTTTGTTTTTTTTTAAATTTGTATTTCTCATTTCCCTTCCCTGCAGCAGGTTACATGAGAGCTGGATAGATTTCTGCTGCAGTCTTGCAAGGCTGGTGTAGTGCAGTGCTGGTGTAGTATTTCACTGGTGGCCATCAGAGCATGTTACAGTGTGGTTCTGTGTGGCACGTGTAAAACGGGGTAAAAATGCTCGGAGAGATTCCATTGCATTTATATACTGCCATTATCTGCACTTCACAAGGTGCTTGTAGTTGCAGATTAGACACATGCTCACATCATCTGGTTCTGAGTTCCTGTGTGTCCCCAGCTCTGTTCTTGGCCCACACGTGGCACTGGCCGAGGAGGAGGCTGAAGGCAGCAGGACCCATAACGTTCTGTGCCCGTTCCCACAGGTGTGGTGGAGGCGTGTCTCCTGCACATGCTGAAGCGCAGGGCTGCCGGGTTCCTGCGCACCGACAAGGTGGCCGCGCTCTTCACCAAGGTGGGCAAGACCTGTGCCATAGCTGGAGATGTGTGCAAGAAGGTGCAGGAGCTGCAGCAGCAGGTGGAGAGCAGGTGAGGCTCCGTTCGTCTGCCAGGTCGATGCAGTGTGTGTCTGCAGCATGGTGGGACACAGACTGCCCCCTGAGTGCACAGGGGCCTGGCTTGGCCATGGGTGATGCTGATGCAGTTTGTCTCGTTAGTGGCTGTAGGTGTTTGTGTTTGATCAAGCTGGCAATGAGCAATGGGGCAGAGGTGGGGAGCTGGGGCTTTGGTGTTTCATTTTGCTTCTCAGTACAGCAGAGCAGCACATTCAGCCCCCACACAGCAACAGAAGTGACTAATTACTGGTGATTTCAGAGAGGGCTCACAGGCGGGGTATGGTGGACAGCTTGGACTGTTGGTGGGAAGGGAGGGGGTGGAGGGAGGAACTCAAGAACAGACACACTGGAAAAGCTGTTTTGGCATGCTCCTGCCAAATTAGGAACAGAATTGTGAATATCATAGCAGAAATGGTTAAATTAATGGATACAAAAAGTGATGGGAGGACGGATGTTACAGGGAAAGCTGTTCAGTACATACTGGACTTAAGCACAACAGAATCCTGGAGTCAAGGACTTGAGATTACTGAAAGTCTTAAACTTCTTGCTGATGGTGAATGGTGAAGTTAAAATTTTCCATGTGGTTCTGTAGATGGAATCACAGTGCATGAATAGCTTGTCCTATAAACTCAGGACAAGAGCATTTTTAATTCTGTTTGTAGGCACTGCTGAGCCCTAAGAGCTCTTTGTACGTTGTAGGAACTTTTAACCTCTGATCGATTTGCTGTAAGAAGGGCTTTGTCGAGAGAGCTTGTCTTCAATCACTGACAGTTATTTAAATTAGCACTTATATTTCTGTGTAATTTTCTGACATTTATCTTTATTAGACTTGTAATTATCAGACTTTGTTATGTAGTTTTTGACAGATACGTACTTATTTTGGATACATTTTCAATTGTGCCTACTGATACAGACTGGGATTTTATTAATTTTAGTTTTTTTAAATGGTGGCAAGAAGGATGCTTTCTACTGAAAATTCACCAGCCTCTCTCCTGGTTAAGAGCCCACACAAATACCCCTCTAACCACCAGAGACCTTTGGCTGTATTCTCTAACAGAGAAGAGCAAATGAACTTAAATTCTGTGGTTTCTCTTGGACAAATTTTGTGTGTTTTTCAGCTATTAACAGCCACAAAAGCTAAGTGCTGTAGAAAATACACACAGCAAAGATACTATTGGGAAATACTGCAGGGGGTGGACTCGCTCTGCTGGATGTATGAAATGAGACAGAAGGGCTGTAACAGCCTCATTGCTCCTGAGGCTGTGGCTTAAGAAAGCCCCTGTTTAGGATGCAGCTAAACACACTCCCATTGCTCTGATGTCAGTGGTGTCCCTGGAGGGGTGCTGTCATGGCCTTCTGTAGGACACTGCACCATGTAAATGCAGAGGGAAGCTACAGATCTCACCCAAAACAAATGTATTAACTCTGTGTAACCCAACAGTTCCCTAAAAGGGAAACCAAGTGCCGGCAGAGAACTTGAAGATGTCAGGGTTTCTTTCCTCATTGAGGCAAAATGGGACCTTCTTCTATTTTAAGGGGGACATTTTCTGGAAAAGACATTCAGGGGGTTCCTGTGCCCCTCTCAGCCCGGGCAGTGTGTGGAGAGCCGAGGCAGCCTTCAGTGCTGGGCAGAAGGAAGCTGCCCCTGTGCTTTGCAGCTGCCTTTCTCCTGCATCTGCACTGTGTTACCTGATGCAGGAGGATGGACCTACCATGAGCTGTCATCAAACAGACCGAATTCTGACTACTTTTATTTTATCACCTTTTGCAGGAAAAATCAGCCAAATGGGCAGGAACCTCTCAAAAGGCAAGGATCAACCACAAGCAAAACGCCTGTCCTGACACCTCAGGCCATCAAACATATTTGGGTTCGGACAGCCTTGATTGAGAAGGTGCTGGACAAGATTGTGCAGTACATTGTCGATAACTGCAGGTAAGGAAAGCAACAAAAGCACAGGGATTTGTTGGACTGATGCATTTAGGTATCTGCAACAAGGGATTTTATCAAAAGTCTTCAGCAAACCCCTGTGATGCAGTCTTCTGCTAAGAAAGATGAAAACCAGTTGCACAGGCATTTAGAAAAAAACGTACTTTAATTTTGCATCATTGACAGAGTTTCAGGCTTACAAAAAAAATTAACAGACATTCAGCTTTCCAGAAATCAGCTAAAAACATAACTTACATTACTTTCCAAGTTTGTGCTACTGTTTTCCTTGTCATCAGTTTCGTTTTCGTGATGTATCTTGCCACTAAAAGCAAGGGAATGGAAGAAAGGTCTTTGTGCTGTTCAAGCAAACTGTTGCTCTGGGATATGTAATGCCAGCTTGGATTTTATGAGCTGTGAGCAGAAGAGACAGAGGGAGGGTTGGCCGTGTCCCAGAGACACAGTTAATGAAAGCATTTTAGTCCACTGCCTCGGCGTGTGCAGATACATGGGTACAAGGGGTTTTAATTTCTTTTCCACATAGTCCACAGGAGACACATCAGGAGAGTTTGCTCTCAGTTGTTCCATCACTGTGTGTTGTAGATGTTCACCTCACTGCATTCCCCATCCTTTCAGATGAGTTAGGACCAGGTCCACAATTGCAGGGCTGTGATTTTGAGACCCTGACTTGGTGAATAAAACAAACCTTTTCATAAGGCTTGTTGCCATGTATTCTTGTGACATTACTGCTCAAATGCTCCATGTTCACATCCTTCAGCTGTTCTGTCCTGGAGGAGGAGCAGGTGCTTTAGAGTTTGAGCCCCATCTAGTGAACAGACAACAGAGGACAGTGGCATTCAAGAAACGTGGGTGTTTGGATTTTTTGGCTATGTGGTTTTGTAAAGCAGCTTTGCCTGCTGCAATGGGGTCATTGCAAGAGCTATTTGTAGTACTTCATTGTTCTTCACAGTGTTTCAAGATGATTCCTCACCGATGGAAGAGATGTTTAAGAATGTGTGGATTGTTTTGTCTCTGTGGAAAACGGACAAAATTGCTTGCAGAGAACTATTGTTTGTTCCCATATTGCAATTCTGCCCAAAGCCCCAAATCAAATATACTAGGTAAACACACTGAGCACAAGGCAAGCTCCTGCCTCTCCAGAGCTCAGTTGAAAAATAGAGTAAATTAATTTCTGTATAGCTTTCTTACAATGTTTTAATGGTCTTTAATGGTCTAAAAACACTTCAGGACACACCATGTTGTAAAAGTCTTTTACCTGCAAACCCAACACTTCTTCACAGGGTCAGTGGATGGGCCAGTAAAGCTCCATTAGAGCTTTTGGAAGAGATGCTCACATTGGTGATTTCTGGGTAATCCCACCACTGTTTTCCCTCTACCTCTCAAATTCAGGTACTGTTTGGGATTTGGATTCCTTGGGTCCTGTCTCTGGCTGTTGAGATAGAGTTTTCTTTCTGGCCCATTGTGTTAGACCTGTAGCTAAAACCAAGCTTTGAAATTGTTTATACCAACTAACGTTTTTAACTGGGCTCTTATCTTTTATTCCTAGTAAATATTATGAAAAGGAAGCTTTACTGGCAGATCCTGTTTGTGGCCCAATACTGGCTTCTCTCCTAGGTGAGTTCTTGCAAAGTTACTTCTTATGCTGAAGAAAATAAATAGTTTCTTAAAGCATTTTGCATTATGATAGTGTTACGAGAGGTGAATTTTATATCTCGTATGTAGTTAATTATTTATAATAGAGCAATGTTGAAGACGTTGTTTTGTTGCTTACAAGACCAGAAGAGACTGATCATCTGCTTTTATTAGTAATTATGGGTTGGATCAGAACGCAGAACAGGAATGGATTTTTACTGAATGCTTGCCGGCAGTTTGTAACTGCTCATGCTGCTGTGGCAGGGTACTGTGTCCTACAGGAACACTCCTGTACAGCCCTGGGTAATAGGGGTGACACATTATTTGTGGATCCTGTGGGATTGGTGACCATTAATATTCATTTGAGTTGAAGAATAAATCTCACCTTCAGTGCTCAGCCAGCAGGATAGCACTGGGTATGTTTCTGAACAGACTCAGAAAGTTTCTCCCTTGGTCTCTTTTCCTAGTTGGACCCTGTGCTCTGGAGTACACCAAGCTAAAGACAGCTGACCACTACTGGACAGACCCTTCGGCCGACGAGCTGGTGCAGCGGCACCGGATCCATGGCGTGCATGGCCGCCAGGACTCCCCCTCCAAGCGCCCAGCCCTGGGAGTAGGTATTTACTCTGTACCTGCTTCTGAGCTCAGGCACAGGCTGATAATAAAAACAGCCCGTGAGGTAGATACCTGAATCTCGAACAGCCTTTCTTCTCTCTTGTGTAACGGAGCCTTTATCACAGTTTAGCAGTTCGTTTAGGCCACAGTGTGCTCTTTATCTGTGTGTAGAAGAGTTTGAGATCCAGCACTAAATTCTGTGGCTTGTGAAAGTTGTGATCTGACCAGGTAGTTCACAAGAAATTCTGAGCTGCTGTGGTCAGGGCTGAGTTACGAGTCCGGGTGGTTTCTCTGCGAACTGCCCAGGCTGCACAAGGAGTGGCAGTCCGCAGAGACTGCTGTAAGTGTGCAGTTCCTGCGTCCCTGCCCTGCCTGACCTGCCCTGCCTGACCTGCCCTGGCTGTGTGTGCAGATCCGGAAGCGCCACTCCAGCGGGAGCACGTCGGAAGATCGCTTTGCTGCCTCGGCACGCGAGTACGTGGAGTCCCTGCACCAGAACTCGCGGACACACCTCCTCTACGGCAAGAACAACGTGCTGGTGCAGCCGGTGAGCACGGGCAGCCTGGGGCTGGCACTGCAGGAGGCACTGGTGTATGGGGGCAGAGCTCAGACCTGCCAAGTGCTCAGCACAGAGCTGCCTTCTGCTTGGCTCTCCTGTGCTGGGGTGGATTTGACATGTGGCAAATGCTTTCACTGCCTGACCACTGTCAGTGAGCAGTGGGCCTGTAGGTAGGAACAAACAAACTGGACTGTATTTCATAAACCAGCTGACTGTTTTGTGGGTCTTTTCCCCCCTCTTTCTGTAGCGGTATACCAGTACTTCTGTTAGGATTTCCCTCAGCAGTTCCCAAAAACTCCAGCTTTGGAACTTGTGTGGCATAGAAAGACTGGATCATATATTTTATGCAGATTTTTTGTGCACTTGAGTCACCCGGGTTATTTGTTTGTTGCTTCTGTGAACAGAAAGATGACTTGGAGGCAATTCCTGGGTATCTCTCCCTTCATCAATCAGCAGATAGTTTGACATTAAAGTGGACTCCAAACCAGCTGATGAATGGAACCCTTGGAGATTCAGAACTGGAGAAAAGGTACTCATTGCATTCAGGAAAGATGGAAGCACTGTGTAACCTGCTGGGGGGCACCGGGAAAGGGGAAGGGGAGGGGAAGAGGGAAACAGAGGTTGTACAGACCTGGTATCAGAGTATAACTTTCCTCCCCTTTTAGTGTTTACTGGGACTACGCATTGGTTGTGCCACTGAGCCAGATCGTCTGCATCCACTGCCATCAGCAACGTAAGCAGAACCCTTAGCCAAATATTCCTTTAAAATACGTAAGCAGGGGAGCCACTTGAGTGATTGCTTTTCCTCCCTGTGTTGGGAACACCTCTGACTAGTTCTGGCCTTGTGGGAATGAGTGTTAAAATCTCCAGTCTCAGCTGGTAGAGGATGACAGCTGCATGAGGCTTTCATAGTTTGCTTGTATCTTGAATTTCTTTAGGACTAAAGGGATGATACCAGCCCTAGATCACTAGATCACACTGTGCCTTACAGGGGTTTATTTATCTGCTTAGTGATGATCCCAAATAAAATTTACTTAGAGGGTAAGAGCAGAAAATTGAGGCTCTGATGTAACAGTGTGGACTCCCCCTGTCCTCCCTTGCAGCAGAAAGCAGATGGACATTAGTGCTGGTGAGTCAGGATGGGACGCAGAGGCCTCCGCTGCACTTCCCCCAAGGGGGGCACCTCCTCGCCTTCCTGTCCTGTCTGGAGAATGGGCTCCTGCCCCGTGGCCAGCTGGAGCCCCCACTGTGGTCCCAGCAGGGCAAGGTACTGCTTCCTCTGGTGAGCTATTGCGTGAGGCTGGTGCTGATATTTCTGATCCATAGGGTCTGGGCACTGACTTCCAGCTGCTTTATGGTAGAGTAGGAGGCAGAATAACTCCATTAGTCCAGTCTGATTCTTACACAGAGGTCTATAAAAATTATTCATACCTTCATTACCCAATTCAGCAATGAGCTGGAATCTGCTGTTGCATCAAAATACAAATGCACACGATAGGAGTGAGGCTCAGATGGACTGGACAGAGCTGCTGCCAGAGGCTTGGGGTGCTCAGCTCCCATAGATTATGAGAAAAAGCTGGTTTGCAGTACACAGAAAAGTAGTGTTAAGTACCCCAAAACCACCAGCTGTATATGACTCCACTGTTGCCTCTCTTACGTCCTCCCAGCATTGAAAGTTTGGAGATTTAAGATGCCAGAGGTCTGCAGTACTTAGTTTGTTGTACTGTGTTAGTGACTCATAGCTGAATATATGGAATTACTATTTTCTCTAGGGCAAGGTGTTTCCAAAACTTCGAAAACGGAACAGCAACAAATCAGTGGACCTGGAGGAGATGCCAGCTGAGGACACATCGACAGACTATGTGTTCAGAATAATTTATCCTGGACACAAGCACGATAACAGTAAGTGCCTTTGTTCTGCTTTGTTTGGAAAAAAAAAAACCAAACAAAAAACCAAATCAAACATCTGAGAAAATCTTGAAGTACTATCCTAAGAAATACCTGCAGGTGACAAGCCAGGTTTTTGTAAGGGGGTAAAAAACCCAAACCTCTCACAAAATTTCACTAAGAGATAATTGTGATCAACAGGTACAGCTTAGATTTCCTTAATGCAGTGAGACTTTTTATCTTAGTGGAAATAGAGTTGAGGTGGGGAATCTTATATTTACTGTGTGTTTTACAGAGGAAGTTTTCAAAATACTCCCCTGGGCTTGCAAACTGAGACTGAAACAAAAAAGATTGCTTGACTAGCCAAGAGCAGTTTTGCTCCTGAAGTGAGGATATTTTTACTGGCCACACTGCTTGCTCATAATGTTGTTATTAAGAAAAAAACCCAACCATAAAACTCTTAAAAGTTCCCCAAGAACTCCCTGGGCTAAGTTTTCCTGGCTTGGAAGCACAAACTTAACAATGGATAAATAAAGGCCCTTCCAAGGAAACAAAATGAATCCCCAAGCACCAAACCACCTCATGTCATCAGTGAATACAAGTTTTACATGCAAGAAGGCATTTGAGCTAGTTCTCAAACAGCATGTTCAGTTTTATTCCCCTTGGCAAAGAAACAAAAATTTCCTGGGAAGATCAGAGCCTAAAATTTACATGGGATTTGGAGTTACTGCTCATCCTGGGACTTGCTGCAGCTGAGAAAGCAGGAGTGTCTGCAGCCTCCTGACCCCAGGGCCTGGGCCACACTGCTGGCTGGGCTTTGTCAGGGCTCCTGGGCTGGCACAGCTAAGTCCCTGCTCACACCAGCAAAGCACCCTGTGCCTTGGCCTGGGGGAGGGCTGCACAGCCCGGGCCTCGTGGGGCAGGAGCTGCAGCTCCTGTGCCAGGCAGGACCTCTGCCTGTCTGCAGGGCCACACGCAGCTGGGAGCGAGGGTTTGCTGTCCAGGTGCATCTGGCACAGCTTTCAGAGAAGGGGCCACAGCATTGCTAAGGGCACAGTGAAGGGCAGAAGCTAGCTGGAGCCTATAATTCGTAGAATTTTGAGCTCTGCTCAAAAGCATACTCAGCTGCTGCAGGCTGGCACTGGGATCCTTCTCCCTTACCATGGTGTGCCACGTGTGTTTCACAGCCTGTGCACACTCAAGGCTGGCCCGAGTATGGTGGAGCATGCTTTGTTTCTGTAAGAAACTCAGTTTTCACAGCCCTTTACAGGAGCTTGTGCCCTTGGGCAGAGAACAGGATTCAGGTCCTTTGTCTTTGCTGACCATGTCCTTTTGAGCTTTCCCACAGAATTGAGTTCTTTCTTCTTATGCTCCTCTTTCACTATTTTCTTTGAGCAGTAACTATTAACTACCACCACTTAGCTGCCAGCCGCTCTACCTCTGTTGACGATGATGAGGAGGAGGAAGATAAGCTACACGCAATGCTATCAATGATCTGCTCTCGGAACCTCACAGCTCCTAATAGGATGAAAGGTTTTTATCCTCCTCCCTCTGCGTCCCAGAGCTCTCTTGCAGCTCCTTCCACTGATGCATACAACAGTGTTGGCATTATTGCAGGGAAAGACATTTCACTCAGGCCATGAGATCTGGAGATGGAGGTGACTGTGTAGAGAGCCTGGGAATGGGCTCACAGCCTGTGGGGAGTGGGAACAGCATCTTCCCTCTCCCTTGATGCGGGTGCTGCTGAGCAGCAAACCTCCTCTCCTCTGGGGCTTCCTGCCCCGCTTCCATAAAGGCTGGATACCAGAGCAGGTCCTCAGGAGAGACAGAGGCAGTGTAACAGCTTTGTGATCTCCCTGTAAGGTAGCAGAGAAGGCTGTGTGGAGATGCAGTGCCTGTCTGGGGTTGGTGCTTTCATTCCACTTGCATCCACAGGCTGGGTGGGCTTCAGAGGATCAACTGTGAGCTCCACCACCCTCCACAAATTTGTCATCTATTTATTTTGTTTTAAAAGTTTGTATTATTTAAGGTATTCTCCTTAAATTTTTGGGATCCAGTAGTTTAGCTCTGAATTCTGAGAAGTCCTTGCTTTCTCTTGTACCCCAGACTGGTGGGATTGACTGCAAGAGACAATAATTGCCCTGCATCTCTGTACAATGCCAAAGTTCTGGGTTGGACAGGGTATGAACAGGTGTTCAGGGAGAGCCTTTTCAATTCTTCTAGGCTGCCCACACACTTATCCCAAGGGAACAGCCTCTGGAAATTGATAAAAGCCCAGCCCAAGTTAATAAAGAGTTCTTGGAAGGCATGGACGGAAAGAAGTTCCAGAAATAAGTGTTCCCCTTAAAAAAAGATGCTGTTTTAGGAAGTTTCAGTGTGTCCTAGCTGATCGTGCCTGGATACAAGCAAAAATGGGAAGTAGAACATTTAACTGCCATATACATATTAAGCATAAGGAACACAATATAGTCTTTAGTCAGTTGACAGAAAATGCAAGTTATCCACTAGAATGGCTGTCAGGTGTCTGCTTTTGCTTATTTAATCTCAAAGGGGATGGTAGAATTAGGGATGTGTCTGGGAATAGCCTGGCTGGGCTGCTGTGTGTCCAGCAGCCCCATCCCATAATGACAACACTGTTGTAGCAGGTTTGCCAGCCATCTGCTTTGACATTTTGCAACATGCTCGACTTTTGCATGTAGCTGAAGTTACAGATACCACCACTACAATTAAATAAAAGATGCTGTTCACTCTAATTCTTCACTAATTCAGGTACCTTTCATCTGAATCTTTAGGTTCTGTGGGGTTCTTTCCTTGTTTCTCTAAAAAACAGAATAAAAAATTAAAACTGAAAAACCCACTTTTCCTGTCTATAGAGGGGAGGCAAAAACTAATGATTTTAAAATGTTTATCCAGTGGTTTTTATTTGAACCCAATAAGAAGCTGCAATAAAGACTGGGTCGTTCAGCTCCTTCCTGAAGAATTAAGGTGAAGAGCATTTTTGCATCACACTTTGTTTTGTGAAATGAAACACACATTACTGCTTCCGCATGAGCCTGTGCTTTTTCTGTTAACAAATGGGTTTACTCCACTCCTCCCTCACCTCTGCCCACTTTCTAATAGGCACTCCTAAAATGCTTTGTGCTACCTTGATTTAAAATGCATGAGATGGTTTGGAATTGCCCCCACTACCACTCAACAAATACCTGTTTTAAAAGCACGGCCCAGGGGACTGAATTTAGTGGCATATTTTATTGCATACATTATTGTATTTGCCTTAATTTTAATCATGGGTGAGCTGAAAGGCCAGTTATTTATTATAAACCAAAAACCCCACGAGCTCAAATGCCAGCTAGGAAGGCTGAAGAGCTGGAGCAAGCTTTCTGAAAGGAGCTGCTGATTTTTGAATTGCCTTTCTGAAGCTGGTTAAAAAGGCAAAAAGATTTGGTGGAGCAGGGATAACTCAAGCAGCTGCATTGTACTGTTGGATCACATACTCCTGCAGAGTATCCTTTTATAAATGGATGTGGACATTATAATGTATAAATTTATAAATACAGTGTGGACATTAGCAGGACTGGAACTGTCCTTTTGTGCTAAATATTTTAGGATCTGGTTATGAGGGGGAAAGAAGCATCTTCTGAAAGTAACTGACTCAGTTTGTCTTAATTTCTTTCATGCTCCAACTTTCACTCTGGCTGGACCAGCAGTTCCATGGCTGATTCCAGGAACTGCAAAATGAAATTCAGAGGCCTGAATTAAATAGAAGGTTGGGCTAGATGATCTCTTCTGGCCATAAATCACATTTCCATAGTATTACACAAGAACCAGTTTAGTTGTTACTGCAGCACCCTTTTCTCTATTCTCTTGAAACATGAACTGGGATGTGCATGGGCAAGAGAGGGGCAAATGGTGAAGGGGTTTGGCTTCCTGGGAAGGGATCCTGCACAGCATGCAGCAGGTCCAGAGCAGTGATTCTGAGGATGCTGCTCTCCTGTTTCTGGAATCCAGGTTCAGAGCCTGATGAGAAGTGAAGCATGAACCATCAGGATGCACAGAAGGAAGAGGGGGAGAGAAAGGAAAAGGCTGATGTCCTTCTGTCTTGTTTGTTTTTTCCACAGACACCAGTGAGATGATAGAGATGCAAGGCTTTGGGGCAAACCTGCTGTCGTGGCAGCTGGAGCACTGCAGCCAGGGCTCCTCCTGTATCTCCTGCTCCACGGGCAGCTCTCCCTACGACATTCCCAGCTGCTGCAACTGCATCCACGACCGGTGAGCAAGCTGTGCAGAGAGCTTACCAGGGACTGTGTGCATGCCTCAGGTAAAAGCAGGAAGGTTTTAGTAGTTGCAGCACTCAAGACAGAGTAACAATTTTCAAGTAACCATTCTCAAGTAGTTTCTAACATAAAAAGATGAAGTTAGGCAGCAAGAAATTTAGTTTATTAAAACTAAGCTCTTAAACTATGCTCAAGTCACATTTTGATAGAACAATGGCATCCAGTTCTTTTTTCTAGTGTAAAATATTTCAGCTCTGGAAACTTTAACAAGTCATTAACAATTGAATGAAGGGCAACAGTTCAATTTGACACACACCTTTACAGTGCACCTGCAGTAAGTGTGGCTGTGTGTGCCAGGGGAAAATCTGTCTGGGGCCAAAAGGCTGGTGGGGGAAATGCTTTAATAAGTGTAGTTTGTTATTACTGTGTCCCTTAACTAAATAGGTCTTGGTGCAGAGAAAAAATTGCTCTGTGTAGGACACAGGGATCAGCATGAAATTCCTGATGCTCTCTGTCCTCACACTGTTGTTCTGTTGTTGCCTCTCCACAGAACTCCACTAAAGATGTTGTGTGACAGCATGAAGAGGCAGATCATTTCCAGAGCGTTTTATGGATGTAAGTGAAGTTCTTATATCTGGCCCATGTGATATCCATATGCTTATCTAAACAGCATGGGATATTTGGCTTAGAAAGCAGTCTGACCCCAGACTCAGGGCAGCAGGGTGGATGTGACTCCAGTGTCAGTATGGTGAGTTTTGTGCTGGCAGTGGGGGGAGTGATGCACAGTGAAGACAGGATGTGGTTTTACATGGCACTGTAATACAAGACATGGACGTTGCTGGTCTGCGTCAGATCCATTCAATCTTTGTCTCTGCTGTGAGTCCCCGTTCTCACACAGTGCAGTGCGAGCTCAGTTCAGGCAGGACTGTCACCGGGGGTCCCCAGGCCCCCCGAGGCAGGGCTGCGTGGCTGAGCCGCTCCCTCGCTGTCCCCGCAGGGCTGGCGCACTGCCGGCACCTGTCCACGGTGCGCACGCACCTCTCGGCGCTGGTCAACCACAGCATCGTGCCCCCCGACAGACCCGCCAGCGCCGCCGCCGGCCTCACCAAGGAGGTGTGGAGCAAGTACCAGAAGGACGAGAAGGTCAGTAACACGTCCCCTTCGTGTCTGAGAAGGTCAGTAACACGTCCCCTTCCTGTCTGAGAAGGTCAGTAACACGTCCCCTTCATGTCTGAGAAGGTCAGTAACACGTCCCCTTCATGTCTGAGAAGGTCAGTAACACGTCCCCTTCATGTCTGAGAAGGTCAGTAACACATTCCTGTAGTGTCCGTGCACGGGCTCCACGTGCTGCTGCGCTGGGCAGGGAATCACCTGGAATGGGCTCCAAGAAGTGCTAAAGGCGTTTGACCATAAGGTCACTTCTCAGCAGTTGTTACAGTCTCTTCTCTCCTTTGCTTCTCTGATGATGGCAAAGGTATAAATTAATATCAAAGCAACTGATCTATTAGATTCTTTTCATGGATTTTCATAGATTATTTTCATGACAGCCTATATTAGACTGGATTTGAGCTAAGGCCCTAAAGGATTGAATCAAGCTGCAGAATTTATTTAGTGCCCTGCATGTATTTCACTGTCTCCATCCTCAGTGTGAAGTGTCTCTGAGTGTACCCAAGTTAAATACAGATGTACTGCCTTCAACACCTCTTTCTCCTGGCCACTGTAGAACTACAAGGAACTGGAATTACTAAGAAGAGTTTACTATGGTGGGGTCCAGCATGAGATTCGGAAGGAAGTGTGGCCATTCTTGTTAGGTCACTACAAATTTGGCATGGCCAAGAAGGAGATGGACCAGGTAAGCACAGCTTCCGTGGAATCTGAGTTTCATTTGCAGAGTTTGTTTTCTGGATAGCAGCTGTTGGTCTTTATTACTGTTTAATATTCCCAAGAGAAAAACATTACTGAAAACATTAGCAACACATGCTAGCAGAGAGGGTTTGATGCCATATTTTAATGTCTGAAAGCCACTAAATGGGAGTACTTTCTTTCTTGAAGTCAGGGAACCTGCATTCAGCTCTGCCTGCTGCATGCACATGCCCTGAGCACACCCTGTGTCCACAAATTTGTTATTATAAAATGGGGAGGCACTGATGTTCGGGAATGTTACTCAGCGCTGTCATTGCTTGCACTCCCTGACTGAGAGTAAGAGATGTTCTCCCCTGCTGAGCCACGGGACTGCAGCAGGACCCTGCCCCGTGGGCATTGTGTGGTGGTAAAAACATTGCTTTTCTGTGACATCACCCAAATGTTGGCTGAACTGGATAGAACAGTAATGAGGTTTGCCTGGAATATAATTAACACATTAATTTGCTTTTCAGTTAGTGTTATTACCAGGGAGGTAGCATTCATGCAGTAGTGGATTCTGTTCTGGATTAAATTGATAAGGAGTGGTATATATATCAAAACATTTGGCATTTGCTAACTCCCAATTACTTTATATGCCAAGGGGTAATTTATATCCCTGTGAGCACCTGCAGAGCAGAAGGGCGGCCTGACCTCGAGCCTTGCCATGGGCAAAGAGTGTCTTGCAAACAGGGCACTTTAGAAACAGCTCTCCTTTTACTAAACATTGCTGTGGCAATTTTAGTTGTTTGCATCCCAATAATCTTTAAAAGCCAGTTCTGAACACAGATGGAGAAATAGAGCCCTTTGCTGTTCAGACTGTCCAGGTTCTCCCCCCTGAATCCAGTCATCTTAGTAGATGTTTATTATAGATTTTCTGGCTGTAGTGTGTACCTCAGGAATGCTCTGCTGAGCCATTCTTTTTTATCTCAGATTTTCAAGAAAGGCAGGATATTGGAGGTTTCTTGCATAGATTGCATTTTGATGTCTCTGATCTCCACAGGTATATGTACCACCAGATTTATGATGCATATGTAGAAATAGAAGGTATGTCAGGAACTGAAGAAAAGGACCCAGATGCTTAGTTTTTAGAGTGGGAGATGTGAAGCCATATCTCATGGATGCTAGCCCCAGCTCCAAAGGGCATGTGCATGTCCACAGCTAGAACACAGGAGATTTGGCAAGATAAATACTGGAGTCTGTATGATAGGAATTACAGTAAATTCATAGAGATGTTACAAGATAGAAAAGATCTGATCTGCAGAACACAGGCTCCTATGGGAGATTTTTTATCCCTACTAAGCCAGTGGTGCTCCATACTTACCTGGAATTGTAATGAGCTACTCAACACCAGTAGTGAACAAGAGTGATGACTGACTGCTCAAAGGAATGGGCTGTTGGAGACTGAAGCTTACTCTGAATGCAGGAGTCTGTTAAATGAGTGACATGAAAGCAGTCATAACACCTGCACGTACAGGAAACTCATCGTGTCCTTAACTGGACAAACTGCAGGTGATTTATCATCTCTGCTTTCTGATGGTATTTTTGCACTCCCAGATGTGGCTGTCCTCCAGCCCTCCACTAAGTGTTGTATTTTATGATTTATGACTCGACAGCTACCTCAAGTGACAAATAGCCTGCAGCTCCTAGCATGAGCGCTGGGGTAGCAGCTCAGCCAGCAGAGTGCTGAGCCTGGAGCCAGCTCACAATTGCAGTTTCTCTTCAGCTCTTGACAAGTGACAGAGCAGTAAAATTGGTACATGTCCCTTAATAGCTCGAGGGGGATTCTGTGGCTGTCTTTCAAAAGAAAAAGCCCCCAGTGGCAAAGATCTGTGGTATTGCTGTGGTGCCCAGTGCGAGTGGATCTGGCCATGCTCAGTGCAGCCACAGGACAGGGCTGTGCGAGCTGGGAGTCTCTCCCAGGATCTGACTCTGCACAGGCTGGTGTCTATAAACCTGGAACTCTTCACAAGGGCTACGTTAGAGTTGGAGCAGAGGAGCTGGAAGGAGGTGTGATGAAATTAGGGATGATGCAGTTAGAGGCAGCGCTTGCTCCATAGATGGCATCTGACTTTGGTGTGAGATGCCATGTCACATGACATCTTTTGTTCCATGCTGTGTCACTGTCACAGTGCTGCTGGTAGTGTATACCCCTGTTTAGGTGGATCCTTTCTGGTGCTTACAGTGTTATTAATTCCCTGCAGTTAACACACAACACCTCACTACTCTTCTCCAGTCACAGGAATGTGCTGCTGCAGCAGGAGGGCCTTGGCATCCTTTGGGCTTTCAGCCTGAGACCTGCCTTAGACTTTTCCCTCCTGTTTCCTGCCAGTGTCAATGCCTCCTGGCAAGGAGGGCAGTGTCTCAGAACGTGTCTCTGTCTGCAGGTGGATGCAGACATTGCTCTGAGGTACCAGAAGGTGATGGCTGAGTGGAAGGCCTGCGAGGTCATTGTGAAGCAGCGAGAGAAGGAATCGCATTCGGCCACGCTGGCCAAGTTTTCATCAGGCAGCAGCATCGACAGCCACGTCCAGCGGCTCATCCACAGGGACTCCACCATCAGCAATGATGTAGGTACTCCCTTCCCACTCACCTCCTGCTGAGGGCAGTGCTCAGCATTTGCAGAGGGAGGTGCAGCCCCAGGAGGCAGAGATGGAGGTTAGCACAGTTCCTGAACCCTGGGCACAGATTGGAGCTGTGGTGCCTCCACGTTAGAGTGAAGAGCAGCTCTGAATTTTGGGTAGTCTATAGCTGTTCTTACACAGGACATGCCTAAGGGCTCTAAGGTTCCCCTACGAAGGAAGATCCCCTGTCTGCAGAGGAAGAGCTCTCCTGCTCTCTTCCTTGTAGGTCCTTTAATCAGATCCAGCCCAGAGGAAATGACCACTACCAATGAAGTATGTGTTTGGTTTTGCATGTCCCAGGTGTTTATATCTGTGGATGAAACGGACTCAGTGGAGCAGGACCCCAAGGGGCAGGAGGACCCCGCGCTGACGGCGGTGCCAGCCCCCGCGGCCGTGGAGTTCGACTCGCCCGACTCGGGGCTGCCCTCCTCCAGGAACTACTCGGTGGCCTCGGGCATCCTGTCCAGCATTGACGACGGGCAGAGCGGCTCCTTTGAGGAGGGGGCTGAGGAAGAAGCCGGCAGTGAGGTGGGAAGGACTGAGCCAGGCACACCCCGCGTGCAGAGAGCCAAGGCAGGGGTGCTGCAGTCCCAGGACTCTGTCTCAGAAGAGCAGCTCTGCTCCCAGGTGGATTATTTGATGGATGTCGCCTCTGTCTGCGCTGCGTCCTACACAGTAGGTCACACACGAAGTACCATCATCTCTCTGCACAAACGTTGCTTTTTTGTACTTTTCCAGATAGGATTTAATGAGAGAGAATCCCAAACTAGAATTGCAGCTGGTGGGATCCAAGTCTTTTTGTCTGAATTTTGAGCTAGACTGGAAATAAAGGCAGCAAGAAAAATTTGGGTTTTTTTTTAAGTGGGAGGGCAAAACAAGCAGTGTGGTACGTTTCTAGCAGTTAGAACTTTCCAGGGCCTGGGGGTGTGGACAACATGCTGCTTGTAAGATTCTAGTGTTATTTAAATCAAGCTAAACCCCCCATCTAATCAAACTGAACCACTACCTAAACCTAGATTCAAGGTGCCACCACCACCTCTGTTACTCTTGCTGTCACACAGCAGCACAGTTTTTGCTTATCTCTGCTGAAGTTATTTAGCTGGAAATAACCATTTGGAAATAGGACAGGCTTGGCACATTTCCCAGGGAAAACAGATGTGTTTTACCTGGCATTTTTGACAGTAATTGAGTATTTCGATGCCCTCATCTGCTCAGAGTATAATTATACTGTTTCTGGTTTGGTGATTCTCAGAGCAAATATGCACAGAGTCCTGGGAATGCTGTAAACTTGGCAGATCTAACTAAAACTTCTCTGTTTTAGATAGAGTTATTGGACACTGTTGCCTTAAATTTGCACAGAATTGATAAAGATGTCCAGAGATGTGACCGGAATTACTGGTATTTTACTGCTGAGAACCTGGAGAAACTCCGAAATGTCATGTGCAGGTAATGAGCTTGTAAACCCAACTACTTTCACATTTCTGTCACATAAACTAATCTATAAACTACAATAAAATACAGTCAATAAGAATTCTCACTAATGAATTTAAAGAAACTCTTCAGAAGGAGGAACAGGCAGGATGGCAGTTTAGAGCATGGGTCCAAGTTTGGAATGCAGATTTGAGAAGATTTCTTGAGAGACAGACCCTATTTTGGAGAACTGTTCATTCTGAATGTACTCTGAAGTTTGGGTTTCTCCTGATCAGGATGATACCTCCATGCTCTGAGGTGTGCTGTAAAGGTGACAATGCCTGTGCCCAGAGGCAGTGCTGAGGGATGTGTGTAAGTAGACAGAAAGTCTGTATCTCCAAATCCAGCCCAAATCAAACCAGTCTGACCAGTGACAGCAGCTGGAAACAATAGAAAGTTGTTTTCCCATCTGGGAATGCAAATTGCCATTAAGGTGGTTCAGCTATGCACTTAAAAGCAGAAAGTGTCATGGACTTTGAGACTCAGAAAAGAGCAAAATTCCACTTAGGGCAGAAGACAAAAGCCAAAAGCTCAGATTTTTTCCATAGATTGTTGGGCATTTGTCAGCTGTTTTTCCCAAACCACTGAGATGCAAACCACATGTGTAAGGGTTGGCCTCTTTATCCAGGCAGCAAACAGTAAAAGGCTGTGAAATACTCTGGGAAGTGTCAGAAGGTTCTGAGACTCACAGCTCCAGCAGCTGCTTAGGATTTGACCTCACATATGGAATCAGCCTTCAATACAAGGATTTCTTCTTTCCACAGCTATGTCTGGGAGCACCTAGAAGTTGGTTATGTCCAAGGCATGTGTGACCTCCTGGCTCCTTTGATGGTTATTCTTGACAATGGTAGGAAGGGTTTTCCTTTGGGACATGTTGGTATCCTTAGTAAGGTCTTTCCTTAGAAATGCTGTTTCAGAGGGAGCTGTCTGCATTAACCAGGGCTGGGTCACCAGCAAAATCAAACTTGCAGCTCCTGGTTCATGTTTTCCCCACCTGTGGCTGTTGAGACAGCTAACATTAGAGTCTTGGGGCTGTCCTGTTCACGCACTGACTTCCAGATTAAATGTTACCCAAGTAAAGTAAAATCAGTAAAATTACTGTGTTCTGGCAATTGCTGATGCTGAAAAGTCAACGGCAGGCTGGGTTCTTTGACACATAACTACTAAAAATGGTCCAGAGTCAGGAACCAACTTCTCTTTCATCTAAATCCTGGGATTAAGAGAACAGCAAAGGGGAAGACCCTGTTTTTTCCAAGCCCTGCAGTTCTATTGTTTTGGTTCAAGAAATCCCACAATTGCCAGCATTCAGTGTCTGCCTTGTCCCTGCAGATCAGCTGGCCTACAGCTGCTTCAGCCACCTGATGAAGAGGATGAGCCAGAATTTCCCCAATGGAGGTGCTATGGACACACACTTCGCCAACATGCGGTCCCTCATCCAGGTGAGTCTGGTTTAGGGGTATCTCAAAGAAGACAAGGCTGTGGCAGAGGTTCAGGACTCACCTGATGCCACAGTGAAGGGCAGGAGCTCCAAAGAGCAGAATTTGGGTGTGACTTAGGAGCTGGGGAGGAGGAGTTGTAAGTGGATTTACAGCCTGAGAGCAGAGGTGGAGGTGGATGTTTGCCACTTTTTGAGAATCTGTAGGATCTTCACCTTGTTGTTTGGACCTTTAAAGTCATGGTGGAGATTGACTGTGACTCCTCAGGCCAGCACTGAGCCAGGGCACCCAGGTACAGCACTGGCACACACAGTAAGGGCTGTTCCTGTGCTGAGCAGCTGCTCTGACCTGACCACGGGGTGAGGAGCAGAGTGGCAGCCCAGCACCTCTGATGTTGGCTGCTTTCAGACCACACCTGACTGCTGATGTTCTCCATTCTAGATTCTGGACTCGGAACTTTTTGAATTGATGCACCAGAATGGGGATTACACTCATTTTTACTTCTGCTATCGCTGGTTCCTGCTTGACTTTAAAAGAGGTAATAATGTTCTGTGCCTGTAGTTGAGAGTTGTGTAGAACTGTAATAGCTCTGTTTTGGTGTGTGTGTCAGGATGGTGAGTGGCAGCTGGGGTCACTGGAGCGTTAGCCAGGAAAGTTTTTGCAGCTCTGAGATGAAACAGCACTGGAATGAGTCCGAGCTTAAAAGGGGGAGTTGCAAATTCCAGATCATGTGATTGGAGCCAAGTTTCTGCCCAGTGCAAATGCCTGTTTGCTTAAGAAGGTGATCCCACTCCTCTGTAAGCTTTGATACCTCCTGTCTAATCCCTGTGATAGCAAGGAGTAGCTCAGCAATAGCTCAGGAGCTGCTGTACTTTGAGTGAGGTGCCTTGTATGATGTGGGAGCACTCCTGGATCCCAGGATCCTTGCAGGAGCACACTCCAGCAGTGTTGGTGCTGACAGACCCTCTGAGACACAGGGTCAGACCTGCAGCCTGCCATGCAGCCCTGCACTACACCCTGTGCTGCTCTCACGTGGTCACTGTGGTTCAGGTGCCTTCCTGGGCTTGGCTCTGCACCACCACACCTCCAGGCTCTGGCAACTCTCCTTTAATGCCAGTTCTGTGCCTGACATGCACAAGTGACAGGTGTTGGCTGGAGGAGAGGGGGAGAGGAAAAGGAGGAGGCATCAGGTTTTGTTCATGTCTGAGTAAGGCCTGTAGGCATTGGTGAGGGGGGGAACATGGTCAGTTGAATAATCAGATGCTCTTGTAATGTTTATTCCCATTCAGAATTGTTGTACGAGGATGTATTTACAGTGTGGGAAGTTATTTGGGCAGCAAAGCACATCTCTTCAGAACATTTTGTCCTTTTCATTGCCTTAGCACTTGTGGAAGTTTATCGAGAGATTATCCGTGATAACAACATGGATTTCACTGATATCATCAAGTTTTTTAATGGTAAGAGCCATTTTGACAAAAAGTAATGAGAATTTTTTCCTCCGTTCCTGAGACTGTCTGGTGTAGTTCTTGTGCTCATTTTAAGCTCTGAGTCTCAATGGGAGCATAAGGGATTCATCCACTTCTTCTGTCTTTAATTCTCCAAAACCAACCCCCTGCAACTCTTTGGGATTGCTGCTTGTTACACTAATTAATTAATGCTACTGCTACATGAGTATCAGTGCTGGGGCAGGAAGGTGCTGCTGACAGTTGTTTGTGTCTCTTAGAAATGGCTGAGCACCACGATGCTGCGGAGATCCTGAGGATAGCCAGAGACCTTGTCTACAAGGTGCAGACACTGATTGAGAACAAGTGACCATGGACAGGCTGGGGGCCTCGCCGTGAGCCACTGGAAGGAGCATTCCTTGCACTCTAATTCCAAATGGCATTTTAATTGCATCTTCCATGTAATGTAATAAACAGTGAGGAGATGGTAACAGACTTTTAAAACCCAAACTTTCCCTGCACCAGATGAGGTTGGTGTTTGATAGTCCTTGTTACGCTCACTTTGTATTTCTAGACAAAATCCTTTTACATTCTCTATTTCCCTCTCTAGAAGACGTCTGTCTACATCTTTGAGATGTTGAAAGGGGGGATTTGACGTACTGCAACATTTCTATTTTGACTTACTGCACCTTTAAAGCCTGGATGCACATTGTGTGCTCTGCCAGAGGCTGCCATGGAGGCAAGGCTGGGCCCACTGCTGCAAGCACTGGACTGGGTCCTTGGAGGAGCATGGTCCTGGACTCACTGTCTTTGCCTTGAACATGGAAGGGAATGTGTCTGAGCTCATGTTGCTAAAACATTTGGGTTTGTGTTTAGCAGTGATTAAAGCTGATAAGGTTCCTGGCTGGGAGAATGGCCTTAACCTAAAAGACACCGTTCATGGAACAGCAATGAGCTCATTAGCTAAAACCCCAGTTTGGCCTTGGCTGAGTGGCTCACACTGCTCAGTCTTCATGGCCCACACAGACCTGCCTTTGTTGTGCTTGGCAAACTGACCCTGTGGCCACTCCCAGCTGCCAGGACCTGCTCCATGTCGTTCAGGTGAGCAGGTTCAGCCCACGGACATGGCCCTGCTCACCTTTGCAACTCCTGGTCCCTGTGCTGTGCAGAGCCATGGATTCACATCCCATGGAGAGCAGATGGCAGTGCCCAGCCTCCTCCAGATCGCTCACTCCACACTCCTCCTTGTCCCTGCTCTGCAGAGCTTTCTTGGGGGGAGTCTCCATGGGGTCCTGCGGACACAAACCCAGCACTCAGCTCTGTGAGCAGGGTCAGCCCTTGCCAGGTGAAGGAGCTGGAATTGCTGGGGGGCTCTGAGTGGCTGCTGCAGCCCCTGCTGGGGTGTGGAGCCCTGCTCCCAGCCCTGCTTGGGTCCGAGCTCGGCCCCAGTCCTAGCACTGCCCAACACTACAGCCCCCACAGCTGCTCTGCAGTCCCAAAAGTGCTCCAGGTGTGTCTGTCTGTTCACTTGAAAACAAAAGTATTTTTTAAAAGAATGAGAAGAGTGAGAAAAGCCTCCAACTCCCAGAGCCCAGGGAGTGATGGATGTACAGATAATACTGCACTATTTTCCTTTGGTATGTTGGGAATGTTCTGTACAGCTGTTTCACACAAACCCAATCTGTGAACTTTGCTGTATTTGTTAGAACATTCTGTCTGATTGGATTTTATCAATGTTGTGTATTATTTATTTTTGTTGGAAGCAGACTATTCTCTTTATTGCTCAATTATTTATGTTTAAATGTAACTTATGAATAAATACTTATTGTCAAGGCATCCCGTGGAGCTTTTTGGGAGAGATTTCTCTTCGCCCAAGGTGATTCCAGCAACAGAATGGGGATGAGGCTGTCTGGGATGATAGAGTGAGATATAATTAATGATTCTCTGATGAGATGCATGGGCTGCAGTGCTAAAGGCAGTAAGTAGGTCACCATCAAGTAGACTTCTGAGGTCCTGTCGATGACCTTAAGGGCAGCTTTAATGTCCCCACTGGCTGAGCCTGAGCCAGCCCAGCCCAGGAACAGAAATAGGCTTATGACAAGTGTTAAAAAGTAAAAGTTTCATCCTGAAATTTTAGGCCTGATTGTGCTGCAGCTCTATTGAATCCAGCTGAACTGCTGGACTTCCAGGAGTGATCCTCCTCCATCACTCCCAGTCCCTGTTCAACCCCCTTCAACTCCTTTGGCTACCTCTCCTCTGCAGCAGGGATGATCCTTCCTCAGTCTCACCTGGCTGCTTGGCTGCTACTGGCAATTTTTGCAGCAGTGTTCCAGGTTTTTAGGCTAGATAAGTCTGCCTGGAGATGAGTCCCTGGGGAGTTATGGAGCATTTTCCTACTCCACTGTAAAAAGGCCCAACAATGGCCTGTGTGTGCTGGGGTGGGTGCAGCCCTCCCTCAGCCACTGCTCCTTACAGCTGCTAATCAGGTATTTATCCCAATCAACAAGGATCAACCCTTTATGAAGTGCATCCAAAGACACATTGGCCTAAATAAACTCCCAATGTCCTTGTGTCCTCTGCATTCACCTGTCTGCATGGTGGGGCTGGGGTCCCTCTGTCCTTCCCACACATCCCCCACCAGTCTCAGTAATGTTTAACGCAGTTATTTGGACCCGTGGTGTTCGCCCCCAGCCCCTGACCTGCTGGGGTTCCATCTGCCCTGTGCTGGATGAGCGTCCACGTCCATGTCCTGGAGACCAGCGACTAGGAGAACCTAGGACTCCAACTTCAGCATCTGCAGGAGAGAGAGCAGTTACACACAGGGCAGGTGTGCTGCTCAGCACATCCCTCCTCGCCCTGCACAGCCCCAGCCCACGGGAGAAGGAGAACCTGACAGGGCCCGAGTGCCCAGCGGGGCTGGGAGGGTCCTGGGCACGAGGCTGCTCTGCTGGGCCTCAGTGGGGCTGGGATGGGCTCTGGCCCGAGTCCTCTCGGCTCAGCAGCCGCAGGCACATGACAGGGCACTGTTTTCCAAGTTCTCACAGATTCCTTTCCCCCTGCATGGCCCTGGTGAAGGTCTGTGCCCGGTCTGGGTGAGCTCCAGCCCCGCGGATCCGTGACACTCACCTGGAGTGGCTGCGATGGCTCCGGAGGGAGGGAAGGCACTGCTCTTGGAACTGGGAAATCACAAACAAAGTGAGGGATCTGCATGCAAAGCACAGGGAGGAAAATGCAGAAACCTGTTTCTGAGTTCAGTGCATGTTTATTTCAGTTTTATATTTATTTCAGGCAAGTGCTTATTACATGGATATCATTCATGTTGGATACCTAAATTCTGGAGCATGAAGAGCCAGTATTGTACAGCTGAATAGTAAAAATACAATATGTACAAAATTAGTTGCTTTTTCACATAGCAGGTGTATCCAAACACATAAAAATCTTTACAGTCTAATTTGTCAATATTCAGTATTTCAGTAAATTGGTAACACAGTGACACGTCCTCACTGTAAACACAGACTGCACCTGCCCAGGTGAGTGCGACACGGGGGCTCCTGTGAGGTGCAGGGGAGGGTCGGGGGCTCCGGGCCAGCGATGGCAGCAACTGGGCTCACAATCAGCAGCTCCAGTGACACATTCCTAACGTGGGGAGCACAGCGAGATAAAAATAAATAAATAAATGCTTTAGGCAGAAGGGAGGGAGGTCACATGCAGTGACAGAGCAGGGGGTCCCCACTCCCACCACAGCTCCTCACCCAGCGATGCCCAGGCTGGGGCCTGACCAGAAGCCAATAAATCATTGGGTGGTTGCAGTCAGTCCCCGATTTCTCGCTCTGCCAAGCCCCACCACACTTTTGGCTCAGGTTGTTAAGGCGTATCCATAAGGCATTGGCACCGGGGTCCCGCTGGCAGCGCGCGGCTCCGGCCGGAGCCTTCCCGATGGCCAGCACGGGCCAGCACCGCTGCCAGCGCGGCCACCTGGGCCAGCCACAGCAACACAAGCTCGGGGAGGACGTGCCTGCCAGCTAGCCAGGGAAAATCTCACAACAGCGACAGGCTGGGAGCTGGGAGCATTCCCCCACTGAGCCGTGGTGGCTCCTGTGAGGGAGCTCCTGCGCTCCCTCACACTCAAATTCCTATTCACAGCACAAGGAATGGGGTGAGTCAAGGGGCCTCATCCAGAGCTAGAGCAGAAGCAGCCATGCCGTCCCAATGAGGAGCACAATGACATCCCACGGCCACTTCCTGCCAACTCCCAGCTCACAGCAGCCCTGTCCCCACACTGACAGGGCAGGGATGGAGGCAGGCAGGGCTTCCCTTCACTGTTCAGCAGCCCCAGGCAAGGAGGGAGCCAGCCTGGGAACAGCCAAACACGACCTTTGCCAAGACTGCACTCATCCAGTGCTGGGCTCGGGCTGGTACTTTAATAGTTCAAGTTTGAATTATCAAGTTCTGTATAACAGGGACAGAAAGTGACTGATTCTATCCACAGTCTATTTTCCTTAACACTAAACATCTGCTTCTAACAACTGATGTTTCACTCAGGGAGGAAATAACCTAAAGATAGTGTTATAATCCGTTTTAATCTGTCCCAAGTGATAACAAGGGATGGCAAACAGGCTATAAGTATGAGGGGTTTCCTCTCCTCACCTCCATAGCTTTTAGAATCAAGATAAGATTGAAATGAACAACTGTTCAGAAAAAAACATGCCAAGTCTCAGAGGAGCCTCACCTGCGAGTGCTCAGAGCTGCCCACCCCCATGCCCGCTCCAGGAGCAGCCACATATCTAACTAAGCTAATTAAGCAAGTGCCTGAACACTGAGACAGGCTGAGCCAAAGTCCTGCTCAGGTAAGCAGAGGTCAACTGCTTCACCTGGCCAAGGCGGCTCACCCTGCTGGGGACACTTGATACCCATCACAGAAAGCAAAGGGGCCAAACAAGCACTGACCACGTTGTCACATGGGGCAAAGGACATATTCCCTCTGACCCCTGGCACACAGGGGGTCTCCCAGAGCCCCCTGTGCCCACCCAAACTGGAACAGTTCTTTTTTTTTTTCTTTAAATGCAAAAAACGCCCTCAGGATGCAAACCAGTCCAAAGAGACACAGGCTACATACAGAAACCAGACACAATAAGCCTTGCATTGCATGTCTACAGGAATCTACCAGGCGTGCGCACGGACAACCACACCGACACCAACACAGCAGCGACACCTCACCTCCACCTAAACCACCCAAAGGCATTTTTTTTGTTTCTTTTGTTCTTTTGTTACAGAAGGCCACTTTGAAATAAAACAAAGAAAAAGAAGACGAGCCCAAGAGCAGCGGCAGCAGCCAGCTCAGTGGGATGAGAACGCTCCGCACACGCCGCGGGCGCCTGGAGAGCAGAGGCCTCTGCCAAGGGCCGTCCCCTTTGTCCAGCTCTGCTCAAGAAACCAAAACCCAGCCGTGCCAGTGGCCAGGGGCACAGTGGTGACACCGGAGCCCTTCTGGCCTCTGACACCCAGCACTCAGCCCCAGCACGGACAGACAGACGGACATACACACACGTGCAGAGAAACCCCGACGGCAGCAGTTTGGCTCCAGCCCTTATTTCCCCATGTGAGATGTGGGTCACCAGCTGCCCCCACCATGCCCCCAGGGACACGCGACTGCTGCTTCTCAGATCCCACTCAAGCAACTGCAGAGAACATGGGAAATCACATCACTTCCATTTCTAAGACAAACTATGCAGATCTGGCTAATTTTTACTGGTGAGGTCAGGAATACATTCCTGTATCTAAAGTGTCAGCGTTAGGAGCTCTTTTCAGGATCATTCTAAAGCAGCAGTTTGGGTTTTTTGCCCTCTGCCTGCACTTCCCTGGCAGGTGAGCTGGAAGTGGCCTTGGCAGGCTCAGCCCAGCCAGGGCAGCACGAGGTTCCCCACGGCACTGCCGCCGTCCCCGGGGCTCTGTGCCCACAGATCTGCTCAGCTCCAAACAGCCCTGGCCGTGCTGGCTCAGCTCTGAGCATGATTTGGCTGTCAGCAGCAGGACATGGAGCTTGGTGGGCGGCAAGGGCACCTGCCCTCAGCAGAACCATCAACACTGGCTCTGAGCCATGTGTGACAGGACAGAAAACCCTCTCAAACTACTATGCAGAAACTCCATTTCCTATTTTTTCTGTGGTATGGTTACCAATAACTAATATTATTCAACAACAGAAGAGATTTCTTGTAAACTTCGTATTTATTGATTTTTTTGGGGGACAAATTAGATCTTATGAATCCCCAAGTGTACATATATATTTATATATAGCTTTCTCCATAGGGAAAACATATATCAAAGGAGGAGAGACATTCCTAAAGTGCCCCTTGTCATACAGTACTGAATGGGATTTCTAAGAGCATCAGTGTAAATCCAAAGTTTCTGAGCAGGAATAACAGAGGTGGAGAAGGAAGGGCTGTGGCTGCTCTTCTTCTCACAGAACAGAGAGAAGTTTGCTGACTTCAAAACACAAAAAGAAAAACCCCAAGAAATGTTTCTGGTAGCCCTGAAAAAGGCAGATGAGAGTAGGGATACACAAGACATCTGGAGCAGCTCACAGGGCTGGCCAAGGGGGACATTCCTAATGGGGAAGCCAACACCCACAAAGGGGATCAGACACACAGCATGGCACAACTCCAAGTGGAAAGAAAAACTGGCCAAGACACAGGACTGGGCAAGGCAGGGCCACTTTTCACTCTAAACCATAAGGGAGTAGAAGATGAGGTCAGGAGCAGCCCTCTCCACACAGCACAGGCCATTCAATAACCCACCAGAAAGCTCATCCTCCTGGGGCTCGGCCAAGGCTCCTGCACTGAACCCATTCTCAGCCTGGCTCCTTCTCCTTCACTGAGGAGATTTTGTTATTTTGTGAGCTGGAACAGTAAAAAAAAGCAGAAAAACACATCCTCTCCCCCTCCTGACACCGGTGCAGAAGGCAAAGCCACACAGTCCCTCCTGCACATCCTCAGCCTTTAGGAGTTTCTGGTGAGGAGCAACTGACCCAATACCCAACCCTAACTCAAATGCTGGCACACAATGGCCTCCTCGGGAAAGCACCTGCAGGCACAAAGGACGACCAAGTCCTGGCAATTCTGGGAATCCCCCAGTGTTACTGGTGCACTGGAATGAGAAAAAAACTATCTGCTTAAATGTGGTTTTAGGAAAAGAAATCTGTCAAGGTTTGTCCATTCTGCAGGAGCTTCCTGAACTCAAGAATGGCATGAAAGAAAACAAGTGGTAACTGGGGGCTTTATAAACAGACTTTACAGAATTCCCAGTGACACCTGCTCAGAAGGCACAATCACCCCTGACCTCTGCAGTCATTTCTCCTGCCTCCAGACCAGTTTTAACTGGGGACAGTATGGAACAGGCAGATGTTCTCAGTTAAACCCCTGACGCTGTTCTCAACAGGCTGAAGTCCTGCTAGAGCCAACAGGTCTTTTGGGCAGAGTATGGATGCTGTTCTCTGCAGGGCACCTCGCCCCGTGCTGGATACAGCGAGTGCGGAGCGATGGCTCAGCTGCCCTGACCTCCTCCTCTCCCAGAGCTCCTGGGCCCGTGCTGAGACCATCCTCCCATTCTGCCCTGGCTACAGCAGCATTTTGCCTGCAGTAAGGACTGTGGAATACTTGTTTTAAAAAGAGAGGAAGACAGAATGGAGATCATTCACAGCAGTAACTACACACACAGTGCAAGGACCAGAACATTCAGCCAGCAGCACAACACGTCCTAAGCAGCCTCCTGGGCAGGTACCAGCAAGAGCCAAACAGCATTCCTGCTCTCCTGGCTCTCTGGGATTTGCCACTGACCTCAGACAGGTCTGCCCCAGCCACCAGGAATGGGGAACGGGAGGGTCCTGAGGGATGAGGGTTCTTTGGTGCACGCCTCACTGTCAGACACGAGCTCTCACACTGATCTCCTGCAGCAAACCCTTACCCTGCGTAAGGGCAGATTGCTTCCCTGTCAAAGGGAACAAAGCTGTTCGAACTGCCTGTGCTCTGGAAGGGAACCACATCCCCATTTTCCCTTTCCAAACCCACCGGCTCCCACACCAAAGCGTGGTCAGGACAGAACAAACTAACAAACATTAACCCATGCAGCAAATCTACCTCATTTCTCTTGGTCTTCTTGTCCCGGGCTCCATCCACCAGGCCCTGCAAGCTGCCAGCACAAAGTACGTGCCTCTGCCAAACAACAAACCCGAGAAACCTGGGGGGGCTTGGACCGGCAGGAGGGACCCTGACCGGGGCCATGCCATGCACAGAGATCTGCAAAATCAATTATTGCGTCAGCAAACCAAGCCAGACAGAATACAAATTCCCCCAAAAACATCCGAACAAAACATTGTCAACCATTAAAATAATAAAAAACAGTATTTTTTTTTTTTTTACATAGCTATAAAAATCAAGTCATTTATAAAATGGCAACAAATCAAGTCTGGTTGTGTATTCTTTTTCCTTTTATTAGACATGACAGAGAATTTCCTTAAAATGCCATAACAAGTCACAGTGATTTTAGATGGTTTTTGAAATGTAATATATTGATGGGAAATACCTTTAACATGGTTTGACTCGTGGTTTGTTGTTGGGTTTTTTTTTTTCACTGTACTCTGGTCCACCAAACCATCTATCTTATAGTTTCTTGTTTAGAGAGGACACTCTGTCTTCTTCCTCCAAAAATGAATTTTGTCTCATAATCCTGCAAAATAATCAACCTTACAAAAGGCCTTCAAATGTTATATTTATATATATATGTATATACATATATATACACACACATACACACATATATATAAATATAGACTTCTATGATTTTTTTTTCCCATTCTACGCAACGTCTCGATAAAGAGATCAGCAATTTTTATTCTACAAAGAAGCAACACGTAAGAGGGCAAAATTAAAAGTCTTAAGAACATCATATCCATAGTTCACTCATTACACATAAAAGGAAAAAAAATCACCATGAACAACTGTC
>VZTN01025356.1:105583-158796 GCA_013400515.1 Erpornis zantholeuca | reverse complement strand
CCAAAGCTGTTAAGAGGATGCTCTTATTTTGAAACTGGGTTATTTTGGTATTTTGGAATTTGGTGTTCTGGTATTTTGAAATTGGGTGATTTTGATATTTTGGAACTTGATATTCTGCTACTTTGAAATGGATTTTTTTTTTGTTGGTTTTTTTTTGTTTGTTTGTTTGGTTTTTTGGTTTTTTTGTTTGTTTGTTTGTTGTTTTTTTGTTGTTGTTGTTGTGTTTTTTTTTAATTTTGGAACTTGGTGTTCTGATGTTTTAAAGCTGAGATTTTGAAGGCTGGTTTTATTTGTGATTTTGAAATCTGGTTTTCTATTATTTGGAAACTAGGTTATGCTGGTATTTTGGAATCTAATTTTTTGTATGCTTTTGGTTTGTTTTGTATTTTTGTAGGTTTGGTTTTGTTTGGGGTTTTTTTTTTTGCATTTTTGTAACCTGGGGGTTTGGCATTTTGCTACCTGTAATTGGCAGGGGTCTGTGACATCCTAGTTGAGCCTCCTGGCTTCATTTGCTTTCTTCCACTGCAATTAACCTGGCATGGGAACTGTTATAATTGCAGACTGTACAGTGAGAGGCTTCCTGAAACAAATAAATTCCAGCTGCAGCAAAGCCCTCGGCCACATTCAGAAACACTTCAGCGAAGCTGTTGGAAAAGCAAAGGTGACATGGAGCTCCAGAGGACCGAGGCAAAGATGGAGAACCAGTGGACAGTGAATAGCTTCCACTGATTCTCACTCCAGCCACTCCAGCTGCAAGTGCAGCTTCCCTGGGATTTCATGTCCAGTGTGTCTCTTACAAGCTCAGTAGGTGAACAAATAGGTACTCCAGGATTTACTTCCTTTGGACTGTGGGCAGCACAGACCCACCATGAGGAACTGGAATCCAAAGGCAGATTTAAAAATGGTCCTTCCTCCCACTTGCCACTGTCTCCACACCTTCTCCTTCCAGCACGATGTGGGCGCTACTCCCCAGAGGCAAGAAAGCTGCCTTTCAATTATTATCACAATACCTGCCTGAAAAAAAACAGGGCACCGGGAGGCAGCAGCAATTCCTCGGTGTTTTTGCTTACAGCTATTTTCCTTCTGCTAAGGTCATTCCTGTATGATTTTATCTTCACAGATATTTTTTTGGTACAGACTCACTGGAATTTAACCTTGTAAAAATAATCTGGCAAGACTTAACATTAACCCAGAAGTTCCAGTGCAGCACTTGCACAACTGGGATTCCAGCTACTGTACAAGCTGTGAGAAGCAGTGAACACACCAGGACCTTACGGAAAAATCAGCGGCTCCAGCTCGGCCAGCAACAGCTGCACCGCGCGGCGTCGGAGATCCTCGGCAGGGACCGAGCCGGCCCAACCGCTGCCTGCCGCCTCCCGCCCGTGCCCGGCGACGCTGACCCCGTCACCCGTGCCCCCACACCGGGAAGCACCGCGGGAAATGGCGCTGGCACCGCGCCATCGCTGTCGGAGTCGCGTTCAGGCAACGAAAAACACGCCTTAGAGGCGGGGTCCTTTCACGGCCCACACCAAAGAAGGCGGCTTGGGCGAAAGTGGCTTCTGCCAGCACTCAAGATGGCGGGGAAGGGCGGAAGTGGCGTGTCCCGGACCCAAAATGGCGGGTCGACCAAAAGTGCGTTCTGGCAGCACCCAAGATGGGGGTTGTGGTCGAAAGTCACGTGATGCCACACTACAAATGGTGGGTTCTATGCCTTTGGGGTAGGGATAAAATGGCGCCGCGGAGGAAGCTCGTTCTGCGGAAAGGCGTCTATTCGGCACCCTGGCCCCGCGGTTTCAGCGCGATTTTCCGCGGCGTTTCCCGGTGTGGGGACACGGTTGGCGAGGTCAGTAGCACTGGAAGCGGGCGGGAGGCGCGCGGGCGGCGGCAGGCAGCGGCGGGGCCAGCTCTGTCCCTCTCGCGCCGCGCGGCTCCTGCCGANTGCCGTGCCAGCGGCAGCCGCGCCAGGAACGGGGAAGATCTCCTTGACTTGGGCAGCTGGGGAGTCCGCCTCCGAAACTCCGCACTCTTCACTCAGACCATGTTGAGCCATACGAGCGGCTAAGGGTACTGGGCTTGTTCAGCTAGAGAAGAGATTGCGCTGAGGACTCTTTAGGGGTCTGCAGCTTTCTCCCGAGGCGCAGCTCTGATCTCTGCTCTCTGTGGCCAGTGATAGGACCCGAGGGAACGGCTGGAGCTGTATCAGGGGAGGGTTAGGCTGGCTATCAGAAGCAGGTTCTTCCCCCAGAGAGGGTGGTAGGGCACTGACTAGGGTTCTCGGGGAATGGGCATGGCCGCAAGTCTGGCAGAGTTCCAGGAGCATTTGGACACCGCTCTCAGGGATGCACAGGGTGGGATTGTTGGGGTGTCTGCGCAGGGCCAGGGGCTGGACTGGATGATCCTTGTGGGTCCCTTCCAATATTCCACGGTTCTATTCCGTGACTACTGTCGGGAAGACGCCGGCTCTAGCCGGCTCCGACCCGACCAGAGGCGCTGTGAGTATCGCAGCCTTTTGCCCAGCGCGGTGACTCAGTGGTGGCTCAGTCCGGACGGCCGTTCCTGAGCCTGTCCCTTGGGTTTTGCTCCTCGTAATAATCCCGCAGCGGGGCTTGGGGCAGGCTACGTTCCACACACGGCTCGGTTGAACAGTAGCTCCGTCCCACCACGGCGCCAGCGCCAGCCCCTCCCTCCCCGTCCCTCCCCGTCCCCTCCCTTCCGGGGCGGGCGGCGCAGTGCGGAAGGACGCGGGGCCGGGAGGAAGCGGANGGGAGCCCCGCGGCTTGGCCGTGCCCTGAGCCCGCTCGGGCGCGGAGGGGTCGGCGAGAGGCCGGAGCGGGAAGTGCGCGTCCGCTCTGGAGGTCAGGGAGTTGCCGGGAAGGGAGGGCAGAAAGCCCCCCTCCACACGCTCCGGAGCAATCCTTCGCTGCGTTTTCCGGAGCCTTAGCACGGAATATTTGGCTGCTCTCGCATTTGTTTGTGGTTTGTTGTAGCGTGCGGGTTTTGTGGGTTTTTATTAAGATCTCATTCGCGTGTGGCTGACGGGCAGCGTCACCAGTACGACACTGTGATGTTTCAGCCGCCGCAGGGCAGGCTTTAAATCTAAACCAAAGCCGAAAATAGGCTCACGGTTTTGTACGATCCTTTAAAATATCCCGACGGCTTCAGTTTTTAATATATACTGTCCGTTTGTACAGAGGTCAGAATCAGTAAAATAGATCTAAAAATTGGAGGCTGCCCATCTGCTTTTGACATTAGTTTACCGTGAAGGTGATTGATACTCTTCCTTATTGCCGGTGGCTTAAAAATAATCTTTTCTTTTTTTTATTTCCCTAAGAAGGAATCATATTTATTAAGTATTGGGGAAGAAATTGCTTTAAACTAAAATAGAAGGATTAGATTTAGATATGCTCCCCGAGAAGGTGCTGAGGCCCTGGCACAGGGTGCCCAGAGAAGCTGTGGCTGCCCCATCCCTGGAAGTGTTCACGGCCAGGTTGAACGGGGCTCGGAGCCACCTGGGGTATTGGAATGTGGCCCTGCCCACGGGCAGAGGGTGGAACGGGATGAGCTTTAAGGTCCCTTCCAACACAAAGCAGTCTGAAATTGTGCAGATCTCCGAGAAACTTTTAAATAAATCCATATTTTGCAGGGTTTTTTTCTGGGTAGTTCTGGTTTTGAAACAGTTATGTCATCTTTAGATAATCCCTGTGTTTGTTTTGGAACATAGATAAACTAAGTCTTATGAGGTCGAAAGAGGGAGCAGGGGTTTTTGTTGTTTGCTTTTGTTGAACACCGTAAAATCCCTAGAAAAGGACGTGAGTCAAACCCGCTTTGCGTTTGGAAGCACGGGGAAGTTTCACTAACATCATCTTGTGTTGGACAGGGCTGCCTGTGACTGAGGCAAAATGGCTTTCAGTAAAGGATACCGTGTCTATCACAAGCTGGATCCGCTTCCCTTCAGTGTGATCGTGGAAACCAGAAACAGAGAAGAATGTCTCATGTTTGAGTCCGGAGCTGTGGCTGTCCTCTGTAAGTCGATCTGTTTTGATAACTACAGCGTTAGAATGATGTTGCCTGAGCCATTTATTTGTGGAATGTAAAGAAGCAACTGTTATCTTTTCCTATTTGCTAATGGAGAGGCTTCTGATTTGAATGAGAAAAGAAAAAGAGACATTTTCTTATCTTCATCTGTTGAGAGAGAATTTTACACATTTAATTGCATTTTATTATGCACGTATATTGTCACATCCACTAAATTTTCTTCTAATGTTCTTCCAGCAACATCTTATTTCTTTGGTTCCGATCAACCCCATTTTGAATACGCGATAACTCTTTTACAAGCTAATTCTCTGTGTTGCATTTCATAATAATAAATTCTATATTCTTAAATGTTATATCATAATTTGTTTTTATCTTATTTTGTACAATTTTTGGTGGCTTCTTGATTTTTAGCTTTATTTTGTCCCTGTATTTTTAACCTACCTCGGGACTCTCTATTGTTTTTTCTCGTAATAAAATGAGTAATATTTGGAGCAAGGTGTCTTGCATTGTGAAGTTATTTTTACATGTTCTAAGTGGAAAATGTATGAGATATTTCCCATAAGTTCTTGGCCCTTTTTTTTTTTTTTTTTTGTTGGAGGACACTAAAATGCAGAAAAATTGCAGAAGAGAGCCATAAGGCCTATACATCAGCTTTTAAAATATGTAAAATTATAAAATATGAGTTTGTTCTTTAGAAAGTCAAAGCACCTCATTGCACAGTGCTTCTCAGATTGATTTTGGCTTTTTTATAGAAAGTTTTCATGCTGTAGAGGTAGTTTTCTCTTTAGCCAGCACCTGCTGTTGGAGGCCTGGCACTGACGGATGTAGTGGTTGCAGCTGTATGATGGTCCAGGTGAACAGTGGGTGATTTTCTCCTTTTTTTTCTCTGGTACTGTTTCCTTTTTACTATGTGAGACCTAAGTAATCTCCTTGACTTTGGTAGCAGTATCCGTAAGGCATGGCAGTGTGCATTGGGAATAAGCGTCCAGTCGTAAAGGTAGTGAGCAGGTTTAGTGCAAGCCATAAAATGTCTTGAAGATTTGTGGAAAAGGTTGTTTTAGCCTGTGTTTAGCAATTACAGAACTTGCTTAAGATACTTAAGGGCCAACAGATGAAAAATTATTTGGTATGCTCAGAAAGGGCAGCAAGTCACTTTTCCTGCTGGGATACACTGCAGGCACCTGGATAAATGTCCTTCCCTAAACATAAAACACATGTCAGAGGTCTCACTCTCTTCTCTGCCTTCTTGTTACCAAGCAGAGGAAGTCAGACCGGAAGGAAGTTTGAAAGCCTCTTTCCTCTTGGGTTCTGTACTTAGTGATAGCTTGTTATTGACCTGCAAAGCACTGTCCCTGGAATTCTAATTGGAAAGTTACATTATAGCAAATGTTCGTACTCAGCTGGAAGTAGTCACCGAGTATTGTTTTTGGTAACCTTAATTGGGAAACTGTTTACTCTTTCTCTGTCTGTACATGGGCATAGGTTTCCAAGGAATATTTAGCAATGGCATTTTTCTTTAATTCCCTCTATTTAATTTCCGCTTAATTCCCTAAATTCTTTGGGTACTGGTGCTTTTCTTAATGATTGGAAGATCACAATCATAAACTGACAGCAGCAAATGCCCGGAAGTTCCCTTGGTCAGGTTATTTTCTTCTCTTTTTTTGCTTGCTGTTCCCATCTGGTATCTGTTCATTTTAATGCATATTTAAAGGAGTACAATTATTAGCGCTCGGGGAAGATTTGTGAAGTGCTTCTTCTACATCTCTCACCAGTCATGTCACAGAATCCAGTGAGAAGATTCCAGTCTGTAGCTGTATAAACTTCTAGGTATTGGTACAAATAATAGATGAAGTTAATGAGATACTGTCCCTTGGGGACGACTTCCCCTGTTTGTAAAATCTGTGTGAATAGATAGAAAAACGGTCAGATGAAGTATATATCAATTTAACTCCAGAACAGCATCACTTTAAACTGTGAAAAACGTCTGTGTTTTGGTGATGGCACTACCACTTTTTAGATTACAAAAATTGACAATACTGACCTCAAAACTGTTAGACATTTTCCCAAATGTTTTAATAAATACTGGAGATTAGATAAGGTGTTTAGCCCTATACCTGATCATAGTTCTTATCTGTATGTAGAATGTATAATATAGGCACAGCCTAGCGAAATACGCTTCAGCATTAAAACTGATTCATGTGGCTCAGTTCTGAGAACCTAAGTGAAGTGGACCTCCTGGAATATCTGTGTATAGAAATATGGCTTTGAAATGAGCTAAGAGAAAGGAATGAAATCTTACTGATCCTTTAAATGTCACCTTAAAGGAAGCACGTCTGTCATTTTGTTGAGGGAGGAATAACTGCATTAACCTTCCTCCCCTGTGCCCTCGGTGAGGCACTGCAAGATGATTCAGAAGATTTAGTTCAGCCTCGGTAGGAAATGCTGCACAGCTCAGATGGTGGGTGGTTTTCAGTGTGTGTGCCACGTGCTGTTCCAGTCAGCCGTGTTGGAGGGAAGCAAGGAAAAGGGTCGAAGGGGTAGTTCAGAGGTGACGCTTGTGTGCCCATTCAGTCTGATCGTGGGAGCAGCCCGGGCCTCGCTTCTGCTGGAAGTGTTCTGTGTAGATTGACTAACGTTGCTGGGACCGAAACACCTGAGCAACACTTTGCTTTCCTTTGTACGTTTTACATTTACACCTTTTTGGTCAGCATGGCCATGGTAGTGGGTTAGCCTGAGACACTGGAGTCTGAGGGGATCCTCCTCAAAGCCTGGTGAGAGTTCCTGGGTTTAAATGTCACCGGCTTTGCTGCTGATTTGTTTAGAATTTAGCGGGGTCATAGATCTATTTTTCATATCTTCCATAGGAAATAGGCAGTATATTTTTTCTTTGAAATGGGTCTCTCTGAGATGGCTTGAACCTGGAAAGGGTTCCCTGACTGGGCCAGGAGTGTGTTCTCTCTCCCTCTTCCTGCTGGTGAGTCATCCCAGAATGAGTGGGAAGCTGTCTTTACTCTCGTTGCCTGTCGTGGAGAACATTCTGTCTGGGAAAACACTGAGCCGTGAGCACACGGAGCGGGAGCATCACGCGCATCCTTGGACTTCAGTGTCAGAGGAAAGCTGAGGAGAGAGCAGGTGTGAGCAGGAGGAGGCACCGTGCCCGCCTGGGCTCTCTGGACCTGAAGTAAGAGCTGTAGCAACCTGTGTGCAGCAGGCACCCTGGTAGCTATTCGCTGCCATGCTTAGCAGGCTACTCTGACTACTTCCTAGTAAGAAAATTATTCCATGCTTTTAAACCAAGGTGGTCTCACTGGGCCTTGAAAAGCAATCTGGCAACGTCCCCTCATTCCCAGCATCCCGAGCTGAGCCAGTACTACGGGTGCGTCAATAAAAGAGGTATCAAAAGTAATAAAATAGTTCTTTGGTTGGTTAATTTAATAAATTAAAATGGTGACTCCATTCTGATTTTAATGTCACCTGTGTGGTAATATTTAGGTGTTAGCTTTAATTTAAATACTGAAAATTTAACTGTCCTAATTTGACAAAACCCTTGAAAACCTCAAAACCAAATTGTGTTAATAAATTCTTCAGGGTTTTTTTAGATTTTTCAGATTATAAATTATTTGAAGTGACAGTAGCGTGGACTTTTTCTCATTTAATGTAAGCAAGAAGTAAGTGAGTAGTCTCGGGTCCAAAGGAAATGCACGTAATTTCAGGATTGTGGTTTTGTTCCCAGCTCAGAGTCCCATATTCTATCTGGAAACTGTAGCCACTGACTTTAAATGCATTGTCTCGTGGCACCCTCTGAGCCCACCAAGGAGAGAACCCAACTGCAGAAAGCCTACGTGGTGCCTTTTAATGTGGTCTGAGCCTTTTAATTGTTGAAACTGGGAAACCGATGTTTCTAGGTCTGGAATGAAGCGGAATACACGTTGAACCGGATTATCCCGGAAGCAGGATTGTCGATGGCGTTCGTTTGGGTAACACTGGGAGGACTGACATACTCCCCTCAAAAGAATTGAATCGGTCCCCTTTCTTAAATGACTCTGTGATTGATATGGTGTTCTTGTTACAGATGACATTTAAAAATACCTGTTCATCCTCTTAATACTGACTTGAAATTTTGTTGTTGTTCTCTTGATGTTGCAAATGGGGCTTTCTGGCTTTCTTCAGAGGTCCATTACAAATTGATTTGAAGATCACTTTGTGAGTGTTGTGGTTTTGTGGAGTTTTTTGTTAGTTCGGTTTGGGCTTCTTGGTACTGCTGAATGAAAGGATAAAATTTTTCCATTTTTGGAGGATTAAGGATAGGGGTCAATAGGACTGGTGCCTGGGGCTTCTGGAGAGCAGACTTTGGCCCACTGAGGAGATGGATAGAGTGCCTTGGGAAGAGAATGGAAAGGAGTGTGGTGTTAGCTGTGTCTTCACGATTTCATCTCGATTTTCAGAAGTTTCTCGTGCTTTTTCTTGACCCTCCTGACCACGGAAAGTTCCTTGTTGTACACTGCCCCGAAAGCAGAAGCCTGGGGTCGGTGAGTGTGGACCAGGGCAGGATGGAGGAAAGGATGCCATACTTGACATTTTCCCAAGTGAATTTTGGCCTTAGAAAACAAATTGAGGTGAGAAAAGTGCAGGCAGTGTGAGATAGGAACACTTAGATGGTCACCGTGGAAAAGCTTTGAGTTCACACTGAATTAGGTCCAGTGTAACTGAAAACATGGCATAAAATGCTTTTGGTTGGATCTTGGGCACATTAAGGAAGTAAGAATTGGCTAGCTGCAGCAAGTTTCTCTTTTTATTTGGTTGGTTGCTTTTGCAACCCTTTGCTGCTTTATTAGCCTTTGCCAGCCTTTCTCGTTGGTCTGAATTTGCAAAGCCCGTGTTACTTAATTTACTTTGGGCATTTACTTGTTAAGGCTTAATGAGGATATCCAGCATTCTCTGCAATGGAAAAAGAGAATAAATCCATAGAAGACAGAAAAGGCATTGTTCTGACATGCCATTAAATCCGAGCAAGCACCTTTAAGAAAAATCCTGGAAGAAGTTTGAAACGAAACGTGATCTTTCCATAATATTTTCAAATGTGGAGGAAGAACACGGCAGCTTTCTTTTTATGGGAAGCTTAGTTTAGAGGAGTACATTGGCATCTTTAAACTCTTTCTAAAAAACAGATTGAAAGAACCAAGGTCTGAAGTTGAAAAGTTCTTTCCAGCCCAGTGGTTTTCTGGTTTAGAAAAACACAGTTTGGTGATGCTGACAAAAAATTTTTGCATTGGCCACAGGTTCTTAACACTTACCCTGGGTGAGGACTTTAGAAATAAATCTGCCTGCTGCTATAACTCTTTTTGCTATGTCTGCATTACAGGAATATTAGTGCAATAGGAATCAGTGCAATAAGGTAAAGAAACTTTTGAAAAATCTTCTTATTAAGACATTGAATGGGGATGGATTATCCATGGGTATTTGTGGTTAAATAATTGTTTCATCTATATTAAATTGTCCGATCCACTTTAATAAAAGCTGGTGGATATTTGAAGAGACAGGGTAGGCTTGTGCACAGGCAGGGCTATACTAAGCTTAGGGAATACTTGTTAGGAAAAGCAATTCTAAGTGAAACAGAGCTTTTTTTATTCTAAATAAAATAAAGATTTTTATCCTAAATGACATAGCTAGTGTGGGAGAGAGAGCAGAGCAGAATGCCGGAGCAGCAGACATTTAAATTTACTCTTCTTCGTGGCATATTCTGAGGTTTTTAGCGTCAAGGCGAAATGCTGCCGATTCTCGCTAACCATGGAATCTTGATCCCTGTAGATCCAGTGGCAAAGCTGGAATTGTCAAAAGCAATGATAAAAGCAAAAGCTCAGGATGGATGAGATCCTGCTGCTCTGCAGCATCTTTCAGCTGGCTCTGCAGCCAAGCTTTTGGGCCTGGCCGTTCTAGTGCTGATGGAAGGGCTAAAATGTACGCTTAACTCTCAGGAGAGCAATGGCAGATATACTTTAATTTCTTCCAAAATATGACAGGGTTCTTTGGGTTTTTTTTTCCAAAACTTTCTGTGAAACTCGTGTTTTCCTAATTCATCTGAGACATGGCTCTTAAATGCCCGTTTTTGTAGACCCGGAAGAGTTTGGATTTGCTTGGAATAGATCCAAGACAGTTAAAATGTACTAGTAGTCTTGTCTAGTGGTAAAACTGCCATGTCATGGTTTCATTATTGTAGAAAAGGGGTATTTTTTTTTTTTAATAGAAAAAGCAACATTTAGCACGAACTTTAATTACAGGAGAGCATTCTCTGGCATCTTATTTCTCTGTGTTGTAGACGCTTTTTATGATGTTGTTAAAAATGCCAGTGTTCTCCTTTAATATCACTTGGAGTTTGTGCAAGTCCTTTTTTTATTGCTTAAAAACATAGCGTGATCATACTTTGTCATAGAATCAAATCCTCGTTTTCCATTATGAAGTGCCATATGCTCATACATTTTGATTTCTTTCCAGAAGTGTCACCTAAGCGCTGCTTTCGTAATCCCTGGGGTTTTCGATTTGGAGTGGCTCGTTCTTGGTGCTATAGTATTGGGGCTTTTACCTCAGCAAATCTTATGTTTTCTCTCCACAGCCTCTGCAGAAAAAGACACAATCAAGAACACGTACTCCAAAGTCATGGATGCGTATGGCCTTTTGGGTGTGTTAAGATTGAACCTCGGTGAGTCAAATACGTAAAACTTGAATTTTTCATTTGGGGAAGAATACAGCTGCTAAACTGGATCTTTACAACAGAAACCGCGCTCCTTTTTTCTGCTTGTTTGGTTTGGTTTTTCTTTGCAGGGTAACTTACAAGTTTGGAGTTCTCCCAGAAATGAGGGAGTGGACAAAAATAACTTCTGGTTTTGCAATCCCTGTTCTTTGCAGTGTAGTTTCTCCTTTTCTTCTGTAGAACTTGGGAGCGTGTTCTTGATGTTGGTTCTTTTTGTACTTTTTTTCAGGCAAACCGGAGTGGGCTCGTGCACCTTTAGCACATAAACGAGTCGCCATCGTTTTCTGACGAGATCCACTCTCTTACCTGTACCCTTCCTTGTTTTGCAGGAGACACGCTGTTACATTATCTGGTTCTGGTAACAGGATGCATGTCTGTGGGAAAGATTCAGGACTCTGAAGTTTTCAGAGTTACTTCCACCGAATTTGTGTCATTGCGAGTTGACCCAACAGACGAGGATCGTGTTTCAGAAGTGCGCAAAGTGTTGAACTCCGGAAACTTTTATTTCGCGTGGTCTGCAACCGGTGTCAGCTTAGACCTGAGTCTCAGCGCTCACCGCAGCATGCAGGAGCACACTACTGACAATAGGTTCTTCTGGTGAGTTCAGAGTTGGTTCAGCGGGCATTACATAGAGTAATAAATCCTTCTACAGACTAACGCCTGGCAAACTTTTATCCTTGCCTTTCCCAGCTTTACGTGTACGCCTTTCTCCCGCAAATCTCAAGGAGATAGAATAGCATTACTTGAACTCCGAGGGCAGAAGTGTGTTACTAATGACAGGATGTTTTGTGACCACTTGGAGTTTCTTAGTTGGAAGACACAGATTTCTTTACTGCTTGTATTATATTTTTATCTGAACATCCGCTGTCATGTTGTGTTTCAGTTTTGGTGCCTCTTAATTCTTCATCAGTTGTGTCAGTTTTTTAAATGTATGTGGTAATGAAGCTTCAAAGAAAAAAATTACTATTTTGAGCATTCTGGATTCTAAAATGGCATTTATAGATAGATTCCAAAGGGGTTTCCAACATATGAAAGCACTTCAAAAGTTTTGTTACTCAGAAAATTGCTGATTTTGTTGAGACAGCAGGTAGGGGTAGGCTGTGGTACAAAGTGCACTTGGCTTGGCTGGGCTGCTGCACTCACTATCCTTTTACTGGATATTTTTGAATAAAGTATAGGTTTTCACCCAAAGAATTTTTGGCAGCAGGAACACTGCCGTTTCTGCCAATCAGCATCTTAAATAATGCCAGTAATGCGCAGTCACGTCAGAAACTCCGATCCCTTCGGCCGTTGTTAAAGACGCTCTGCGTGTCCAGGAACCTCGGAAGGGTGCCGAAGACTTGGCTTTATGCTGTTAGAACAGGTGAAAAGCTATATCCTTCCCCCTCTTCTGGCTAAAATACACTAAGGCAGCTCTGGCATATGAGCCAGTGCTTCTCCGGTCTTTGCCGCTATTTTGGTCAGGTAGAGGAGTCTGATCAGAATGAAGTACATGACAAAATTATTAAGGTAGAAAATAAGCTCAGGTCCTCAGAAACACGACTTCCTTGATGTAGGTTTAGAGGGTTTGTAGAAACCTTGCTGTTTGTCTGTGCATCAGACAAAAAGACTTGGCTCTCCATTGATCAGTCAGTACTTCAAGGTTTGAGAAATGATGCCTGTTGACTCTGTCCAAATAGGCAGGGCTGATTCTCACCCCTGTTGTAAAACTTCTGAAGTTACCTGGTTCTGGTTTTTTTTCAGTAAGAACTAGTCCTCACAGGAAGGAGGTAGAATGTCCAGATTCCAAGATGTAGAAATGTAACCACTAAAGGTTGAGAACAGGAGGTATTTTGCATATGTGCTTCAGTGAGCTTCCAGGGGCTTTTTCCATGCCAAACGTCCAGGCTCAGAGTGCCCAGGGAAAGAATATTGCTTGCTTTCAGTGTCCTGTTATGATACACCTGTATACTTAGGTTTAGGATGAAAAGGCTACAATTAAAGAGCTTCCACCATTATAATAAATATGCTGCTTGCAATTCCAGTAGAATTTTCTGGGCAGTGATGCAACCAGCTGAGTTTCTGGAGTCTGCTTTTCTTTGCTGTGCAGAAAACTTTGCTCCCTTTTTATACGGAGTGTTTCCAAAGAAGATCAAAAGCCAAACCCCACTAGAGTGAGGCAAACAAAAAACCATCACAAAAGACAAACTTTAGTCTTACTTAATACAGCATTGATTAGTACTGCTATATGCACAGGTACATTTAAACTGTGGATCTTCCTTTCGTGTGATCAGTAATTGCTATTAGTGAATGATACATGCAGTATATAAAGTACCAACACGTAACCCTGAAATTGGTGTTTAAAGAGAGAATCAGTCGGCTGGCAATGTATCCCCAGAAGCCTGTCTGGGGAATGGCATAGGGTTAGGTGGCATATACTGGTGGCATATAATGAAAGTATTCAGTGTGTATTGATAAGAATTTCTTTTCTAGCTTTATTTTGTGGTGGTGCGAGACTGAATGGTGCTTTACCCGCTACAGAAAAGTAACCCTGTCATTGGAATTCTGTCTTGCTTTTCCCAGAGTGTGTAATCTTTGGCTTCTCAAAACAAGGCTGAGCAGAGAACTATAAATGAGCTTGGAGTGTTGTTTTTTGCTGAGTGACAAACAAGGGCTATAAGGGTTATTACTTTAAGGTCATTGAAATTCATAGCTTCACTCCATCTTCTTATTGGGCAAATGTTTAAGATGTTCTCTTGTAAACTTTGGTATTTCAGGGACATTTAAGTGAGAGCTACATGACAAAACTATAGCATGCCTATTTTCCTGTTCTTATTTGTGATAGTAGGTGTAAAATGTAAGGAGTCAGTAGTTGGCTTAATAGTTTGAGCTGGATCGTGATTCTTTCCGGTTACTTGATGGTTATTTCCTCCCTGATAGGAACCAGTCACTGCATTTACATCTGAAGCACTACGGCGTGAATTGCGATGACTGGTTATTACGTCTCATGTGCGGAGGAGTGGAGATCAGGACAATTTATGCAGCTCACAAGCAGGCAAAGGCTTGTCTCATTTCACGACTAAGCTGCGAACGGGCCGGCACCAGGTTTAACGTCCGGGGAACAAATGATGATGGTCACGTTGCCAACTTCGTTGAAACAGAGCAGGTGCGTTACGCTGCAGTGCCCATAGCTCGGCTGACGAGCCAACGTAAGCCCGGGTGTGGTTAGATTTTTGCTCTAAACCAACAAATCTCAAATCAAGCCTGCCTCCAGCAGATATTGGAATAGTTTCTTTGATGCTAAATTTGGACGCTGAGTAGGTTATGTAATTCGATCATCTTGGTTTTTAGTGTGGCTTATGGTCAGGGCATGCAGTAGCTTAAGAAGGTGCTGAACTCCTGTGGGCAGCTGTGCTTCCCCTGAGCCCCTTGAGCTGCATGGCAGCTCGTGCCACTTCTGGCCTGAGCTAATCTAGAGTAAAAGAAACAAGCAAAAGGGGTTTTTGCCGAATACCAAAACACCGTTATCTTGTGGCTCAGGAAAGATAAAAAAGCATGCCAGTTAGCACAGCTCCTCTGAAAGCCAGCTGGTAAAGCCACTGTAATCCTGCTACCTTGGATTTCGTAGCTCTGCCCTCGTTATACAGAAATGTGAGAACCTGCCAAATCTTTCTTTGCTGGCCTTTCTTGGCTCACTTTGCTCCCTTTGAAGCCTATTCCCAAGGGGTCGTTCCTGCAGTCGTGCTCCTAGGTTTCTTTGGCCGACTCGCTGACTCCGTCTGGCACCCAGGTGACCGAAGGAGGATTTTGTCCAGGAAGGGCTCAGCTTTTACATGTCCAGGTTCAGGAGCTTGGTCAGAACACTCCCGTTGACGCTTTCTCTGCCCAAGTTTCCTGGTGTGCCGATGTCACTGAATGGCTGTGGTGTGTTATTCCGCTTCAGGTGTCCTTTCCTGGATGCTTCATGGACCGTGATATGTTGGTTTCTGATGGGGAAAATCTGCGAGTGTTCCGAGTAGGCTGCATGGTGATTTTCTGTGCCTTGGTGTTCATTTTAAGCATTCCTTCAGGAAAGTCTTACCAAGTTGTTTAAAACATCTTACTCCTATTGCAGAAGTTACTCAAGCCCAAGTAATAAAAGCTGTATTTCCTTACACATTGTGAATCGTGATTCTGCGAGGCAGCACAAGAGCGACGGAACTTTCTGTAGGAATTGTTCGGAGAGGATAAAGAGAAATCTTGGAAACCCGATATTTTAGCTTGTAGTGTGGAATATGTAATATGTAAATGTATTTTATTAGCTCCACGTCTAGTTAAGGCTAGGAAATCTAAAATCTTACACTGCGATAATTATTAATACTATGCTTCACTTTCCTCAACAGGTGATATATTTAGATGACTCCGTGTCATCTTTCATACAGATTCGAGGATCTGTTCCATTGTTTTGGGAACAGCCAGGCCTGCAGGTGAGCAGGAGGTAGATTTAATTATGCAGATAATTCTTATTCTTGTCCTTTTAAATATCATCTACTAGCCTTTGGGCTCTTCTTCACAGTTGCCTGTGAGGTTGAGGCGATCCTTTGGGAGCACGTTGGTCCTGTTGTGTCTCACCGAGCCTGCTCCTCTCAAGGCCAAAAATTGCTTTGCAAAAAGAAAGTCCATTCTCTTTTCTATGTCTTCTCTTTGAAGTTCAGGCTTTTTCTGCTTTTAAATGGGTTATCTAAGGGCATCCAGAGAGACTGTTTCCTTCTGAATTGTTCTTGAGGAGAAGTCTTTTCAAGAAGTCAATAAGTATAAAGAGTTACTGTAATAGAATTTCATCACAGTTTTCTTGAAAGAGGCGCTGGTTCAGCAACTACTCCTGTGACACGTTTTTTACAGGAAATGTTAAAAAAAGTTCGTGCCTTGCAGGGACTCTAGGTTCTTTAGATGTACCAGCATTTTGCAGTAGAACTGCTGAAATGTTTACGTGCCTTTTACTCAAAGTGACAATTTACTGTTACCTTGGTGTCGTAGGTGGGATCCCATCGTGTCAGGATGTCAAGGGGTTTTGAGGCGAATGCACCGGCTTTTGACAGGTGACAAACATCTAAAGTTTTTGTTAATTCACTACAAACCCCTGATAAGTTCTGCTGCATCACAGAGATATGGGATGTGTCATTCCAATGGGAGGCTTTGTCTGTACAAATGTGGGATTCAGCAAAGCTGGGAACTGCCTGGGCATCGCTTAAGCCTTTGAGTGCTTTGTTGGAAAACATGAATAAAATTCATATTGAATGCTTTACAACACCTTGCTCACTGTCGAGGTGTTGCTGTTCATTTTCTGCATGCCAGAAGTTGACTGTGGAATTTTTCATCTCTTAACAGGCATTTCCAAACTCTTAAAAATTTATATGGCAAGCAAATTATTGTAAATTTACTTGGGGCAAAAGAAGGGGAGCACATGCTCAGCAAAGCTTTCCAGGTGAGTATGACAGTTCTTTCACTGTGCATATCCTTGGAATTTGCTCGTTTGCAATGAGGCTTTTACATAGCCTTTGGAAACCAAACCCCAGGTATGCTGTGCTATGGGAGCTAAAATTGGATTTATCATAACAGCACTGCTTAAGATACACGATGTGAAATGAACTGTTAAAAGCTCTCTGCATAATTCCTGCTCGATTCTGTTGAGATTGGTTACTGTACTGAGAAGTTGTAACAGCAACAGAAAATGTTGGGGGATTTAAAGTTATTTTCGTATTTCATGCTTACTAGTGTCTTACTGAAAACATAAATCTTTTGACAAGATTTACAATTTTTATAAAATTGATGAATAAGTACATGGTACTTTATGATATTTAATGCTGTGATATTTCTTTAAAGGACATTTCTTTTGGAATAAATGGATAAATCCCTTAATATCTTTTTTAAAATTTCTCAATTTAAACATGGATGCTGCTTTGCGATTAGCAGGAAATGTTTGTTCAGAAGATGTTAACTCTAAGTGGCCGCTTTCATTAAATCCTTTCATTGAATCCCACTGGTTAATTTAAAAGAAAATGTCACGTTGCAGTTCATAAATAGCAACCGTTTGAGGAGCTCTGTCTGAAGCCAGAGAACGTGGCAGTAGCCATCTGTTATTTCCCTCTCCCTTTTCCCTCTGTATTGCAGTGATTTAATAGCTTGGGGCATTCATGGGGATACTTGCTGTGTCCTGCTCTCCTGGTAGGATGCAGGAGTGTTCCCAGACGTGCATCGATACGCAGGGCTTTGCCAACAAGCATTGTGTGAGCACTTAAGGGTTTTTCAGGGAATATTAGGGAAAGTTTTGCTCAAGCCACTCTCCACAGCAACCTGAATAATTTGGGTGGGTTTTTTGTCGGTGGTAGTTGTTGAAGTATTTACTTAATCCCCATTGCTGACAGGCACGTCAGTGGCTGTTGGTGAAAAGGGGCTTCACTGAAACAACCTTTTGCAAGTGAAAGCATTTGAACAGCAGAAGGGGCCATGGGCTGCCTTGGTGACTGCTGGGGTAGGAAGGGAAAAACCTGACGTTGTGACAAGAAAAACAAAAATGCATATGAAATGTTAATCTGTTCTGAGTGATTTGTTTCAGTGGTGATAAAAATGGTTTTGTTTTACCTGCTAGAAAGCAAATAAAACAACTTCTAAAATATTTGTAATCTGTTGTTTAGCTCCTACTTCAGTATGTTCAGGTATTGGTATATTTATACTTTTTTTTTCCATTTACAATGCCAGAGCCATTTGAAAGCATCTGAACATTCATCTGACATTAAAATGGTGAACTTCGACTATCATCAGATGGTTAAAGGTGGAAAGGCAGAAAAACTACACAGTGTGCTTAAACCTCAAGTCCAGAAATTCTTTGAGTGTGGATTTTTTTATTTTGATGGAAAGGAAGTGAAAAGGTTTGTGCGTGTAACTTCTGTACATTTCCTCAGATTAAATTGTGATGCTGGGATGTGTTTCACCCCTCAGCAAGAAGATAAGAGAAAGAATGTTGCTTCTGTTATTGTGGTTTTAGTGTATCCTGGATGATGCTTAACAGCTGAAATATGAGTCACCTATTTTACCTCTGGTAAGAGCTTGTCTCATTCTGTGTATGGTCTAAAACTCTTTAAGGAAGATCTCTGTGAGACATTGAAGGGGCAAGAATTAATTTCAGGCCCTTGACGTCATGATTTTGTGAAGATGGTCGATTGTCCTTTTTCTGACGGGCAGCCACATGGAATTAATGGCTACTTTTCCATCTTCCTGTATAACATGCCGAGTGTTTCCCTAGGTGATGGAACGAACTGTTTCCTGTGTGTTGTAAATGTTCACATTCAGGGCGTTGGTTTTGATACCCCGCTTGAGAGACTCTTTCTTTCAAAGCAGCATTGAGATGTGTGTTTCCTGCTCTGCTCTGTACTTATTCCTGATTCTCGGAGCAAAGGCTGTGGAATTTCTTGGCAGAAAAAGAGAAGCGGGGCTAGAAGTAGGCAACATTGCTTCTCTTCTCCTTTCCACACCCTTCCCCCTTTTAACTAATGCTGAACAAGGGTCTCCCTGAGAAAGAGTTGCTAAGTGATGAGGGGATGAGCTCCGAAAAGCTTTAAAAGTGGCATGCGTTTTTTATTGGGGGGTTCAAATAATGCCATCGCAAATCAAAATGTGACAGACTGAAAGCAAAAGAAAATTGTGGCTTGTGACAGCTCAGAGACTTGCGTTAATAAAAGATACAGTTCTAATGCTTGTGACTTCATGGACCGTCTCCTTTGGGAAATGTCAGGCTTTTTGCTTTGTATTTCAAATCAAATGCAGAGATATTAATGCCAAAAGAAAAAACGCTGAAGGAAGTTCTTTGGAACTTACTGCAGTTTGTGGTTAGTTCCCCATATAAGGGTGCTGGAACCATACTTGACTTCAGTGGTAGTGGGGGTAATGGGAATGACAATAGCAAGGGATAACTGTGTGTCCCTGGGAGAGTCACTGGACTTCTGTACTCCTAGCTGAACAAGAAGCATGTGGACGTTGCTTAACGCGATCCTTCTGAGAGCCTTCTAGCAGGAGTTACTGGTCTTCTCCCAAAGGACGTGGAGCAGTGCTGTGTGCCTGAGGCCCTCAAACATCCCTTGAGCTAAAGGGGAGAGGCTTGTTTTTCATTTTTATGAGCAAGTAATGAGGAGTTGGAATTGGTTTTAGTTGCATCAAAAATTCTTGCTACTTTTCGTTAAACAAATTCAGTAACTGCCTCGGTATTTTTTTTTTTTCATTTTTGTTGTAACTAAGGGTTATTTTTTTCTGAGATTCTTTGGAAGTGTGTTAGTCGAATTGTTTGAAAAGAAACCTTAATACTGCATAAGACTTTAAGCAAGCAAGGAGGATTGGGAGGAAACTTGAAGCAGAAAGACTAATGTTATTTGCAGAAAATGCCTGAGCTGTGCTCAGTGAGCGCTTGAAGCTCACCCTCTCTTGCTTGCTAACACATTTATAAATATTCTTGTGGGGCAGGAATGTCACACTGACAATGCCTTGATTTATTGCTCTGGTTCAGATCTTTCTGTCCCTGCCTCTGTTGAGATGTGTTAAATGAGTTATTTCAGTTGTTTTCCCTCTCCCGTTGTCCTTGGCACAGATCCCAGAGCGGCACTGTCAGGACCAACTGCTTGGACTGTCTGGATAGAACAAACAGTGTGCAGGCCTTCTTTGGCTTGGAGGTAGGAAACTCACATCCAGCTGCTGCTTCTGAGGTGCTTAGGCTGTAAAAGTAGCATCACCTTCCCTAGGAAAGGCAAATGAACTTTTCGTAGGTGTATTTCTTGTGTGAAATGTTCTGATTGCTGAGAAAAGACCTTCAGCATGTTTGAAAATGAAAAAATATGGGTCCTGTGAGGTCAAACTTAGGAAGATTATTATTGTTATTCCATTTTCTGAATTTTATGTAGTTAGAATGCGCTTCTTAAGAGGAATTCTGTGGGAACTGTATGATGCGTTGGTCGTAGAACAGACATACCTGATTCCACAGTATGTAGAGCTTGGCTGCTGCATTAGCACTAGTTTTCTATGGCATAAGAATAAATTTCTCTATGCTCTTGATGTGTAGCAGGCTTATGTGTCAAACTTAGCTTTGTACCTCTGTTTTTTCCTTTCTTATCCTTTTAAGAACTGGATAAAGATGATTCTTTTTTTTTTTAAACCAGGTGTGCCAGATTTTCCAGCAATGAGAATTAAGTTATGATTTCAGCTAAAGTAGGAGAGCTAAAAGCATAAAACTAATTAATAACAAGGGAAATGGTTAATCCTGAAGAACTGTTTACTTAATTTTAAAATTGTATTAAATGAGATATATGAATTCTTACTTTATTTCATTCAGTAGATACTTAAAATAACAAGTACTGAACTCTGGATGACCCCTAAAATTATAACAGCAGGCACCCAATTTGTAAAACTTCCTGTGTATTTCTTAATTTTGTCTTGCAGGTTTCCTTTTGTATCTTTTGTTGATTCCTGCCCAACCTTCAGAATTCTGCCTTTGCGTGTCCCTTATTTTAGGCACCTTCTTCTTGCTGTCAGACACCCTAAGGTTTTAGAGACTTTTAAAAGCTCTTGAAAATAGCTTTTGTGTTTAGTGTGGCGAACTTTAAGATTAAAGCATTTACAAATCAGCTAGATAATTGTTTTCCTTTATTGCTGCCTATCTTCAAAAGGAAACAAAGTGTTGGTGCTAAATTACACGTAGGATGCAGCCTTTCAAACGTGACATGGTGTCAGTTTGCTCAGAATGATGCACATAAACCCAAGATTTGTGGGGTTTTATGCATATATGCTGAAAGATAGGATGTGCCTTTTAACAAATATATGTAAAGATTTTTTTTTTTTTGCCAATCTTGCAGATGCTAACAAAACAGCTGGAGGTATTAGGATTAGCTGAGAAGCCTCAGTTAGTTACTCGCTTTCAGGAAGTTTTCCGATCCATGTGGTCTGTGAATGGTGATTCTGTCAGTAAAATTTATGCTGGAACTGGAGCCCTTGAAGGAAAGGCAAAGGTAAAGTACATCTTCTCAAATGCTTTTGCAGTCTTCAGTATGGTTTTTAATAAATTTTGCCATTACTATAGCAATGATAAGATTTTCTTTTTAAAAAAATGTGCTCTTTGTAATCCTAAAACAATCCCAAACAAAACCCAGCTAACCAAAAAAATTAACCTAAAATGGTTGGTTCTGTTGATAACCTGGCCATGTTCCTGTACATGCCTTCCTAGCCATGCTCCTGCCTCCTAGATAACACCATCTTGTATGAAAGGATAAGGCTCAAATATTCCATTTCTTTAGAACGTAGTTCAGAAAAATGTGTATTCAAATCAGCTTTAGTTTCTTAGAATCTTTTCACTTTTCTCTCGGTACCTCTCCTGCCATTATTTCAGTTCCCTTCACTATATCTCCTTTTCAAGTGTGTTTGATAGGACGTTGGTTTGTGTCTTTAGCCTTTAATAGCATTAATGCTAAACAAGTTGCAGCTGGTGGGTTTTGTTTGAATGTTTGTCCAGCTTTTTCTTTCTAGTTTTGCAGTTACTGAAAAAACACTAATTTTGTTTCTGCCCTGCTTTCTAATGCTTGGAGAACAGTTCCGTGTTCTGTGACAGTGTCATGTTTCTCTTGAACTTGTTCTGTCTTGGTCGATGCCTGAGTCGTTCCCATTTTCTAATGCTGTCTTTTGGGTTCTTTTCTCAAAAATGTTGCTTTTTCATTTCCCTAATCCTGTCCCTTGTCAGGTGATACCTGTCAAGACAAACAAATGTTGACCCCTAACAGTTTTTGCTCTTAGTTCCTTCAAGAATGTCTTTTCACCCTGTTCTTTCTGCTAAAGAATGTGCTGCTTCTCATTCCATGTTGTATCAGACGTACCTGTAGCCAACTGTTTTGGATTTTCCATCATTTGTTCGTTCACACTGTGCCAGGGTCTTTCTCTGCTCATGTGGGAGGTATCACAGCAAGATACATAGGAAAAAAAAGAGGTCAAACAAACTTGTTGCTTACTCTGCCCTTTGACTGATTCATACAAGACTTCTTCATTTGGGAATTGCTTATATTTTACTATCGAGTGGAATTTGGTTCAAGATGTTTAGTTTTATTTTCTTACAAAAATGTCACCCAGACTGCCAGGAAAACAGCAGTAAGTATTTTTTGGAGTGTCTCCCCTTGTCTTGACTTTCCCGTTCAACCTTCTTCACTCCTTTTCCTAAATTAAGAGTTTTCTATTTCATCTAGTTAATTTTACTTTTTTTTTTTTTTACTTCTAAAAATGCATTTAATGTATTTACATTTCCATTTTTAATGTTTAAAACACAAGAGTAGATGTCCCGGTTTCAGCTCGTTAAACCACGACAGTACATTTTCTCTGCTGTCTTTAGAATAGTGCTGGATCCATGCCCTGAGACAACTCTAATTAGTCTAATCAGACCCAGCATCTCTGACACAAGTCCCATCTATTCAAAGAGGATCTTTAATGCTTGCAGAGCCGTACAATACTTGCTCTCGTTTCAGTGAAACATGACTCAGTATGTTTTTGAGTACTCTCAGTATATATTTTAAAATGTAGTTTTTAAGTTGCATTCTCATTTCGCAAATGAAAAGTTTGATGCTTGAAATTGTTCCATTTCTTACTTGTCAATTTGACTCTTCAAAGCCCAAGAGTACTTAGAAGTAGAAATATGGAAATTTCACGTAGGAGAAAATTATTTTAACCTTAAATGTGTTAATATACATTTCTATACTGAAAACCAATTCTTTTTAAAGTATTACGATGCTCATTACATCTAACTCCTTACCTGCTCTTTCTTTTGCTTTCTCTGGGTTCCTTTCAATTAATTGCCTGGTATGTGAATGGTGAGTGTGGTTTTGGATCATCACTTGTACGTTGTCTGCCAGGAAGGGAGCACATCCTATCAAAATCCAATTGCAGTAGAGTGCTTCCTACACCTCATCCCCATTATCTGCCAAAAATCACGGTGTCAATTTACTTCCACTTAGCCTCACCAAAAGAGTAGCTTCTGTCTTGTCTAGTATAATTCATAGAACTAAATGCTAGGGTAGTTTTGTTAAGCTTCTGCCACCTTTTCACATGCATTTAAAAGGCTTTCATGGACAATGCAAGCTTTAAATTTGGCAGTAGTTTTTTATAATAACACAATCCCATGCAGCACCCCTGATGGATCACAGTCTGTGTTTCACGTTCCCACAGCAATGTGCGTTCACAGACGCCTCAAAGGCAAAGCACGTGCGACAGCACATGTAATTGGGTGTTTTTGTGTGCCCAAATCATTGCAGTCAGGTTTGGAATCGAGTACTGCATTACGTGTTAGTTACATTATCCTTTAGGTGTGCATGACCCTCGAGTACAGCTGCAGCAGCAGCACATTGTTCTGGAGACACTCGTTTAGCCCAGGCGGACACTGTTCCTCTGCAGTGCGATTCAGCGAGGCCAGAGTGTGCGGAGACAGTGTCTGGGAGCGTCTGTGCTTCTTCTGGGATACTGCATGAGACTTGGGTGTTATTTCAGCAAGTTAAAGGGTCTTAAGTCAAAGCTCTCTCTATTTTTAACATGGTTATTCCAGAATGTGAATTCTGAACTCATGTGCATAAACATATACATTCATGCATCGTGTCATTTGGACTTGAGTGCTTGCTCATCTCTCGCTATTTGGAGAAAAGCCCAAAATCCCTGTCATGGTCTAAACATGGCACTATATCAAATTAATTTTTAAGGACCTAGGGTTTAGGAAAAGAAATATTCCTCTCCCTGCAGTATTTTATTTTTAGTTTAATTTATCTCTGCTTGTTAGATACGCCTTGTGGGTATTACTGTGTTGTTTAGCATTTGGGGGTGGGGGGAAAGCACGTGTAGCGCAGTACGCTCAGACGTCTTGATTTAGCACTTAAAGAAGAAAATTGCCTTAACCCTTAAACCATTAACACAGTTTACGTATATGCTACTGAATATTGCCAATGTATTGTGAGCAGTGTCCGACATAAAATATTTTATACGTGTTCCTCCCCAACAGGCTGGAAAGCTGAAGGATGGTGCTCGTTCTGTGACCAGAACGATCCAAAATAACTTTTTTGATAGCTCCAAGCAGGAGGCCATTGATGTTTTGTTATTGGGAAATACCCTAAATAGTGATTTAGCAGATAAAGCACGGGCTCTCTTAACCACCAGCAGTTTACGCGGTATGTGTCTTTCAGGATTTTAATCTCTGATAACTATTTGGTGTAAGAAAGCTGTATGGAGTTTGTTTTCAAAGCACTGTTTGAAAGTGTAAATACTATTTTATGTTCTCTTGGCTTACTAAAAGATGAAAGTTACTTCCGCTTTGCTAATAGTGCAAAACTAACGTGCTGCAGAAATTTCTTTACCTGTTTATGATTTGTGGGTGAAGTTCTACATCCAAACCAGAGATATTTTGATGAGAAACTCTGCTTGTGCAGAGCAGCCCCGTGAGTGTTGGGGTTTGGTACCGGGAAGGTGGCTCCCCTCAAGCAAACAGGGTGCTAAACCAGAATCCTGCATCTTCAAAGAGATGTAGCCTCTGCGGTCCCCAGGACTGCAGACAATCCCATCTGCAGGTCCGGTGGACAAGAGGACCGTGGGTCAGTGGTAGGGCTTTGTTCAGTCCTCTCCTGGGACATAAAAAAATATAGGGGCTCATATTTGGGCAAAGAAGGAACTTAAATTTGAGTCTCATTTCCAAGATCCCAAGGAATAATGTTCTGGGTTACTGCAATTTTTAGGGATCAATAACATCCTTAAATTTTCCTTTTAATTTTTTTTTCCTTGTCCCTGACACACCTCAGCCTAGAACGAGGAGGAATATGTCAAAGCTTCAGCGACAATTTGGCTCCAGAAGACAATCATGGCCCAGTTGTAGTCGTCATCTCAAGGGTCCACATCTTTATCCGATGTGTAGTTCCGAGTGTTTTTGTCCCATTTGTTTAGCACAAGGTTTCATGTTGTAACTTTTCTTAACATCTGAAACCTGCTAAATCGGCCTCACCTCAAAATTAGTTAAAATTTGTTTTCATTTCATCTCACTTTTTCTGGGAATGGAAGTTGTCCTTTCTGTATTTGCAGCTCCTGACAGCTGAGGAGCGTTAATCTCTCTTCCCTGAAATGTCTCTACATTCTCTGCTAGGTGGCAAGTTAACCAGTGGGGTATTCAACATGTGTGAATCCATTATTAATAAAGGAGGAAAAGAGAATTTGCTAATCCTGTTGTAAGACTTTGTCGATTTTGCAGCATAAAACGTGCTTTAACTGATGCAAATGGTTATGTGTGATAAATTGTGTATTAACAGCATGTTTTCTCACACGTTGCTGGAAAATCCTAAAAAGCAGTAATTTATTTGACTAATCTTTTCTTGTTTCCCTCTTACTGCCTCCGTAGTTTCAGAGCAATCATTACAATCAGGTATAGTATAGTACAGTAAAATAAGCTGTAAATACCTGACCAGTGGTTGTTGTTGTCCTCTGGCTTTTCTTGTGTCTGTGTAATATTTGGCTGTGGGCTCACATCTTCCTGGTGGTGTTTGGATCTGACATGCCTGTGGCCTAACATCCTTTAATCCAAGAAAAGCGAGAATCTAAGAGGTGAAAAATGTTGCAGTTGAGCTTGGGTGCCAGTTAGGAAATGAGGTAACCAATTCACGGAGGTTTATTTTTGCAAATGCTCTGGCTGTAAGGGAATTTGCCTTTTTATTTGGAAGCTTCTGTATTTTTGCTTTGTTAATGATAAGAGGTAAAATTCTTCAGTACAATTCGTAATTTCATCTTATTTGCTGTTAGAATGCTCCACGTGCATGTGTTCTTGCAGGAAACTTGTCAGCTGTGCAGCGCTTTGTGTTCTTGTTGCCAGAAACCATTATTTAAAATAAAACATTCCTAATTCTCTTCTATTCAGATTTTATTGTATTGAGCAAATTTAAATGGCCTTTACATTTGCCAGTTTTGCTTTTCCTATATGTGTTTGACTCTACCTACTTAACTCTTAGTGAGTATCTAAAGAATGAAATCTGACTCACAAGTAATGTATGTCTGAAATTAAATGGTTCACTGGCATTTTGTCAGTGTAACCAAGTGTTTATTGGAATGACCAGGCACGCTCTCACTGATGGCATTACCTTCTAACTCTGGAAGAGGAGTCAACGATTTTTTTATTCTTATTATTATTGTTATAATCCAATTATTATTATTTATTAGAATACCTATTTTTGTAAGAGTTATAAATCAACAATTTTTTTAGCATTTCAGGGTTTCACCTGAGTATGAATTGCATATACTGAAATATTCCTACAGGAACTTGGATGTAGCGGTAAAACAGTTCCATCAAGTTCAGTTGCACAGAATATCCCAAACAGAATTTTAAATTACCTTTCCCTTTGTGGAACTGATTTCCAAATTTCTCCTTGCCTAGTAAGAGCAGCAGTCAAAGTATTTTTGCTGTAAAATAACAGAAAATGTAACTGATTGGATTACTGATGTTGCAGAGTGAGGCACAATTTTGCTGAAAAGATAAACAACTAGAAAATTGTTAGAAAAATCATAGTCTCAGGAGCTCTGAAAAGCACTTGGTTCACTCAGTATTTTGGAAAGCAGTAGAAATTTTTGTTTTAATTATTCTAAAAAGAGGCATTCTACAATTTAGGAAGAGTGCTAGTTTAAAGATTTAAATTCTTTTGTTGTAGTGAGCTTGTTGTCAGTTCATTTCTAAAGTTAAAGTCTAACCAACCTGGTAAGGCTTTCACATTAGGGTCCCATGACAACATCAGGAGTTAAATAGGCAATAATTCAATTTTGCAGTTTTTCTTAAAAGCTGCTGAGTAGCAGCTGAATGATTTGGAGTAACTAAAATGAAGCTGAAAGCCACTAAATTTTCAAAAGAAAAAGAAGGAACCAGAGATGAGAAACGTCCAAACTCTGCTATTAGGCTTGCATAGAGTGCCACAGAGGCTCATCTCTGCGGGCCCACACAGCTGCCTACGGTGCTGGTTTGGGTTCCTGGGGTTCAGCCAGCCTTTGGGATGATTTGGGTTCTTGGATGTGTTGTGGCAACAGCATTTCTGCGTTTGTTTTCCCTTCAGTGGCCGGGTGCTGAGGTAGCTTCTGCCCTAGATGCTCTGTGGCCTTTTGGGCTGGATTTCCTGGCTGGAGTCACCTGGAGCGTGGGTCAGAAGCAGTCTCTGACTGCTTTTAGTATTTGGGTCTCGCCTGGAGGGCTCAAGTATCCTGTTGGCTCCTTGCTTGTTTTCTAGACTTCATTTCCCTGGATTTTGATGAGGAAGGCATGATCCCAAGCATGATCTGTGTGGAGCACCCCAAGGAGACACCAACCAGTTCATTGTCTTTTCTACTGGAAAATTTCTATTGGCCCACTTACGGATGTATTATTTGTTCAGCAAGGAAAGAGTTTGCAGCCAACAAACACAATATATTGTCTTCTCTTGCTTCCAGTTGTTTTCAAACCCAGTAGGGATAGAGAATACATCTGATTTTTGCTTTAACCAAGTAGCAAAGATGATACACTTAAAAAGAATAACTGAAAAGACAACAGCAGCTCACTAATCATCTTATTTGGGGGATTTAAACCAAAATACTGTTCCCAGTAACTGACTATTTTTCAAGACAGCAAGAAGTGAAGGGAAGAATTCCATCTCATATTGTTTATGTTGTTCTTTTGGAGTCTGATAACCATGAGAACATTCAAAATAGGTAAATTAATATCACTTTGGTGCAGTACCTGACCGTCAAACCAGCTTTTTCTTCCTGTGTTTCTCACAATATCCTGTACAGATGGGTCATTCCTCTCTCTCATCTGGCAGATAAAAACAAGGCACAGGGAAAGGCTGATGGGACAGAGAAATTTGTTTGAATCTGAATTTCTTCTGAATGAAGAAATTATTTTGAATCCTGGCTTACTGTCCTCACTAAAGCAGCTCTTTCAGAATTTAACTGACCTAAAAGTAATTCAGATTTGTGGCTTAAACATTTCATCATAACAGAGTACGTCTAATGTACCTTCTCTATTTTAGTCCTTGTAGTGTATCAGCAATTTTTACACTTCCAGAAATGAATATATCTGCAAGTTGGTTTTGTAACAGAGATTGGATTTCATAAATTTAATCTGTGAAAATCAGGTGCGTACCCTTGTCGGTATGTACAAAAACTTATGGTTTCCTTAGAGTCACAGATAAGGTGGAAGAACAACAGATACTTACAAAACATGGAAATTGTTTCCTTCATGTATTATTTCTCTCTATATAATTTCAAAAAAATTGCTGCTGTTTTTCAGTCAGTGTCTTACCCACACAAGTAACGTGTCTCTAAGGGTACTTTCCCCTGGGAAGGCTGCATTCCTTGTGCTTTCACAGTTTAACTTTGTGCACGTGCATTGGAAAGACCTCACTGCCAAGTTTTCTGAAGAAACATTCACTGTAAAAATAATGTCCTTTCAAATGTTTTTGCAGCATCTGTAAAAGTACTGAAGAGCATGTGTGAGAACTTCTATAAGTATGCAAAACCAAAAAAAATCCGAGTCTGCGTCGGGACGTGGAACGTCAACGGGGGGAAGCAGTTTCGAAGCATTGCCTTCAGAAATCAAACCCTCACTGACTGGCTTCTGGATGCACCAAAGTTGGCTGGGATCCATGAATTCCAAGGTAGGATTTGTGTTCTGTCATTAGTTTTTCTTGAAAACTCTGATTTTTCTAAGTAGGTCACAGACATTGAAGCAGATATCACAGACTCGTAGAATTCCATAGGAAGGGACCTTAAAGATCCAGTCCCACCTCCTGCCGTGGGCAGGGACACCTTCCACTATCCCAGGCTGCTCTAAGCCTCGTCCAACCTGTTCTTGGGCACTTCCAGGGATCCAGGGGCAGCCACAGGTTCTCTGGGCAGCCTGTGCCGGGGCCTCACCACCCTCATAGGGAGGAATTTTTTTCCAAGTAAGGAATTTCTTTCTTGAAATGTGTATATATATATATATATGAGGTCTTTGTTCTTTAGTCAATTAGAAACAAGAAATAACTTTTTCTTTATTTGCCTCGAGATCGCAAAAGCAAACCTGTGGACATATTTGCCATTGGATTTGAAGAAATGGTGGAGTTAAATGCAGGAAACATTGTGAACGCCAGGTGGGTGATCCAATCCACACAGTACTAGTTTGGCTTTTTCAAGTCATATGTTATTTAAAATGTTGGTTTCTCCAGTGCTCGCAGTGTTCTGCAGTTCCCATGTTTTGTATTGCTGGGAACAATGAGTCCTGTGAAAATCTTTTCAAAAGCACATGTTGTCGGTACGCTGTTGTGTATCAGGTCGTGATCTGTACAAAGGAAGGCTTCCTTCCGTACCTTTAGTTTTCACTGCCATTCCATATATTGCATGGATGTGTTGCTGTGGAGTTGGGATTTTTCACTCCTAGCAGACTCATTGTGAAGAGCACCTAAAGCCTATAATGCTGTAGCCTTTGTGCATATTTTTGTCTTTTGGGTGCCAAGCGTCAGCTTGTCATTCCTTAATTTCACCCTATGTGTAGTTAATGCTGTCTCCAGGCCTGGTATTTTTCATTCCTATCCAGTGCTGGCTCTGAAAGCCAACATCTGTTAGATCTCTAAGGATGTTTCTTCTTGATCTAAGACTCTGGACACCTGTTTTCCAATATTGACTGAGCTCTAGGATAGGAAGTAACTCCCTAAAACAATTCTTAGGTTTTGCTCCTCTAGTGTAGTCTCATAAATACAGGAAAGATAGCCGTGGCTCCTAAAGTTGTCTGTGGTGTTGGGAGAAGTGAGGCAGCATTTGTAGATGCTGAATTTGAGACAATTATGTCATGACAGTCTAGAGCCTGTGTCTCTGCTGGGGAGGCGTTTGAGCGCCATTCCCGACTTGGATTTGGTTTGCTTCCTCAAGGTTTATTTGAGGTTCTTGGGTATAGTTTAGTCAGCTCAATCACCAGCTAGAAACCTGCTTGGTTTCATTTACTTCAAACCCAGTATTTTTAATCTCACTGGCAGCACCACCAATCAGAAGCTCTGGGCTGCTGAGCTGCAGAAGACCATCTCCAGAGATTACAAGTACGTGCTGCTGGCTTCGGAGCAGCTGGTGGGCGTCTGCCTCTTCGTGTTCATCAGGCCCCAGCACGCTCCCTTTATCAGGTCAGTGAGCACAGCTCGCTCCAGCTTGGGTCACCTTCAGCTTGCCTTGTGTTGCAAGATAACACCTAAACGTCCTCAAAGCCCTGTGGGGTTCTGAAAGAGCCATTCCTTCTTCTGGTGAAGTAGTTGTTTAAGTTTCTTTTATCTTAATTTTTAAATGCCTCACTGGTTGCCCAGAGAGCTTGAAAAGCTGAGGTTCTGTCCTGTTACTGCTCAGTGGCTGATGGAACTTCTTAAAACTAGCCCTGTGGCTGGAAGAACGATGTGTCCCTCCCAGCCCAGTGTCACACTCAGAGCCATCCATGCCAGGTTACTGGAAGGTTTAATAGTTGTTTCACTATTTCAGGGACGTTGCCGTCGATACTGTCAAGACTGGCATGGGAGGAGCCACCGGGAACAAAGGTGCAGTGGCCATTCGGATGCTGTTCCACACCTCCAGCCTTTGCTTTGTGTGCAGTCATTTTGCTGCAGGGCAATCCCAAGTCAAGGAGAGAAATGAAGACTTTGTAGAAATATCTCGCAAGCTTGGTTTTCCGATGGTAAGCACTGTGTTCAAATTCCATGACGAATGAGAAGTTGAAATGCTTGGAGCTCCAGCAGTGTCATCCCAAAGCTCCATTTGTATTTCCCCCCCCTGCAGATTTATGCAGAAATCAGATTTCCTTGGGTTAGAGATCTCAGAGATAATTGAGTTCCCACAATGTTTATCAAAATAGAAAACTGCAGAAAGAATAGGCCTTTCCAGTGCAGTGATGGAGATGATGGATCATGAGTTCATTTGCATTTGGAATCAAGAACTTAGCAAAGGAAAGAGACCTTGTGGATCCTTGACATGCAGTAGAACTTTTGTAGGCACAGGAGACAATCACCTGTGAGAAAAAAATCACTGGGAAACAGCATTGTTTTCAGTACACAGGAATGATTCTATGCCAAGTCTTCATAAATGCCAAGTTGAAAATTTTATTGGCGCAACAAAATGCTTCCTTGAGACTTAAAGCTGTTTTAAATTTTGTCATTAAACTGTCATTTGTTAATTTCTGTGGCACTGTGCAGGAGTTTTACATCTTATTTTACAGGTTTTTTTTTATTTTCTAAGTTTGTCCCCACTGTCACATTTCAGTTTCCTAGCAAGTACTGTATCCAACAGTTTCCCAAATGCTGCTGTTTCAATCTGCCAGTGTATCTGCTTGATTTTACTTGTGGGCAGTGGAAAAAAACCCCAAAGGGGGAAGTAAAAATTCTTACTTTAAACCCTGAAATTATACATACTTCACAGCTAAAAACTGAATTTCTGAACCTGGAAGTAGTAAATTTGTCACTCGGTTGTTTTTAACTCAGTGTGTGCCCCTGTTCTACAGGGAAGGATGCTCTTTTCCCATGACTATATTTTTTGGTGTGGGGACTTCAATTATCGAATAGATTTGCCCAATGAGGAGGTGAAGGACCTAATACGACAACAGAACTGGGATCCCCTCATAGCAGGAGACCAGCTTATCAATCAAAAAAACTCTGGACAGGTATGTTCAAATGCTGCCATACTTGAGAATACTGCATTTTTCTTACTGGCTTTAGCAATTCTGTGATGCTCCTGTAAGTCTGTGTCCTCAACATGATGTTTTCTATATTTTTTGTTTTTTGATCAGATGTAACTGTCTTAAAAAATATTTGTAATGTTTGGTAATGTTACTCATTAGTTAAATTGCAATAGGTCTAATTACTGTTGGGAAAAGTAGTCCAAAGAGTAGCCTTTTTATTTGCAAAGAAAACAGAGAATACCAAAGTCTGAAGAAAGCTACAGCTTTTAGATTTGTAGGGTTTTTTCTTCTCTCTTTGTAGCTCTGTGTGGGAAGGCTGGGGATGGTAAAAGGAGAGACAGTCCTCTGTTGTTGGTTCTGTCTGCTCGCCAGCACTTCGATCACAAGCAGTGATTTTGCTGTTTTAAGAGTTCCCTTCCATTTGTGCTGGTATCTTGTGTACCAGAACAGGAGGCAAAACACTGGATATTTTTACCCTCTTTATTTTTTTTTTTAAACAGCTGTTTCCTAGAGAAAGCAAGATGTACAATCACGTGGGCAGACAGCATTGATTGTCCATTAAGTGGATCAAAACAAGAGGTGTAGAGGTTTTGGAGACACCTCAGCAGCTATAAAGCTGGAGAAATCTGTGGAAACTGACTATGAAAAGGACTCCTGGCTGGGGGAGCAGGAGTAGCATTGCACTGTTGGGGTGATACTCTGTGATTTAGAAGCTGTTGGCTGGATACCAGCCATGTCCCCGGGGGAGCTCCATGGCTGTGGCAGGTTCACCCCCGTACCTGCTGCTCAGGAAAGGTGTTTACCTAGTAACTTGCTCCATAAAAGTAGGTTAGAAAATAATTACTGAATGCAAACAAATTAATTGTCTCAGAAGTTGTGGGACTTCTAGCATTCTTATATTGGTCTTCTGACATTGACTTTTACATTGACTGGGTTTCAAATTGTATTTCCAACAAGAAAAGCAGGTCAGCCTGTCACTTGATGCAGATTCGACTTCAAGAACTGAGTTAGATTGCCATTTTACAGATCTCTGAAGTGAATGAAAGCTGCCCATACAAGTTTGAACTCCAGAATGGAGCCGGCTGAGTTAGCTGAAGTGTTTTATCTTGTGTCCTATTTGAACACTTAATGAGTGAGAAGCTCACTTTGAATATGTTGACTATATTAAGGACTCTAGGACTCTATCTTTTTTTTTCTTAACTCCTGTTTATTTGAGGGGGCATCTTGTGTCAACTTTTCCCTGGAAGTGTTTGAGGCCAGGTTGGATGGCACCCTGAGCAACCTGGTCTAGTGCATGGCATCCTTGCCTATGGCAAGGGCTCGGAGCTGGATGATCTTTGGGGTCCCTTCCAGCCCAAACCAGTGTGTGTCTGTGAATTTGTGAGAACATTTGACAAGTTCAGGTAGATAAAATACAATCCTTAATTCCCAATTTTTGCTGACACGGGAACAGCTAAGCACCAGATTAAAGTGCCCTGTTAAAGCATCAGTGTTCTGGGTGACCACCAGCTGATGACACTGAAGGAACAGTAGGCTGCTCGTGAGCCTGGGCCTAAAGATACAACTGCTGGTGTACTTCTGTTCATTGGTGATTGCCTGGGTCACTATTTAGTCGTAGTGTCAAATGTTTTCAGCAGATAAAATGTGGAGAAGAATCCATATTAACAAATAACAGGTTTTTTTATTTTGTTTTGAGGTGTTTATGCAGGTTCCCAGTGTTAGAATAGCAAATTCTGATTAGTTTGAAGCTGTTTGCCGTCTGTTTATGTCTTCTATTCTTACAGATTTTTAGGGGATTTCTGGAAGGGAAAATCAATTTTGCCCCTACATACAAATACGATCTATTCTCTGATGACTATGACACCAGTGAAAAGTGTCGCACGCCAGCGTGGACAGATCGGATCCTTTGGAGGAGGAGAAAATGGCCGTTTGACCGATCAGGTTTGAGGGTTTCCTTCAATTGTTGAAAATGTTCTTTAAGTGACTTAGAGGATTCATTTAGTGGGCCTAACAGTGCCGGTGATGCTGAGCTCGTGTCCCTGGCTCAGTAGGAGACAGGCACTTGTAACAGAGCTTCGATAAAGACACTCGATTTAGGTTTACTTTCTATGTTTTTTATTTTTAGAAATAGCACATCCTTGCAATCACTGTATTTTTCCTCTTTTGTTTTCATTGCTGATTGTAGCTGAAGACCTGGATCTCCTGAATGCGAGTTTTCACAGTGACAGTAATGTCCCTTATACGTGGAACCCTGGCACTTTGTTGCACTATGGAAGAGCAGAGCTAAAAACGTCTGATCATAGGTTCCAGTTTAATTTTATACATTACTTCCTAAGATTTAATATTTGTGCTGTCTATTTTGTTGCTCAAATACTCTGCTGACAGGATTTTCTTGTCTGTTTTTTCCAAGGCCTGTGGTTGCACTGATTGACATTGACATATTTGAAATTGAAGCAGAAGAGAGACAAAAAGTGTATAAGGAGGTGATTGCAATGCAAGGACCACCTGATGGTACTGTGATGGTCTCCATCAGAAGTTCTTCAGCAGAAGAAAACTATTTTGATGATAACTTGATTGATGATCTTCTTCAAAAATTTGCAAGCTATGGCGAAGTTATACTTATAAGGTTAAAAAAAAACTTCTTACTTTTAATCTCTGCTTATAGAATCATGGAATTGTTCAGGTTGAAAGAGATCATCCAGTCCCACTTGCTGCTCTGGGGATACCTTCCACTAGACCAGGTTGCTGCAACCTGGTCTTGAACACTTCCAGGGATGGGGCAGCCGCTTCTCTGGGCAACCTGTGCCAGGGCCTCCCCACCTCACAGGAGAGAATTTCTCCCCAGTATCCCATTTGACCTTCTGGCAGTGGGAAGCTGTTCCCCCATTGTCCTGTCTGGACTTGGACCTGCTGGAGCAAGACAAAAATTCATCTTCATTGTTCCCACTGCTTTCCTGAATAAAGTTATTTCCTTAGATGATCTAATGTTTCATTTTTAACATTTGGATTTCAACTTAAATGTCTTTAGAATTCATTTTGCATACAGTTTTCAGACATGATTTTCCCAGATAATCTTATTTTTGAGAATTTTATATAAATTTTGTATTCTAGAATTAGGTTAGTATTTTATGTGAACTTAAAATTAGGATATTGCATTTTCACTAAACTGGCAACTGTGCTATTAAGTGTTGTGGTATTTTGCCAGTTATTGTTTCCAATGAACTTTGCAGGTTTGTGGAAGACAAGATGTGGGTGACATTTTTGGAAGGAAGCTCTGCTTTGAATGTTATGAATTTGAATGGCACAGAGGTAATGTAAACCTGACTGAACCATCGTATAGTAAGAGAAAATCCAGCTACTTTAGGTCTTCTTGCGTGGGCAGGATTTTTTGTTTGCTTCAATTCTTAGAAGTTTTTTCTGTTCTGTACTAGACTGTTGCATCTTTTATTTTTTTCTTTTTGATAGCCTCATGTCAGTATGTTGCGTTTCAAAATCCATAGAAGTGTCAAACTTAATTTATTTTTAGGAGGAGTACTGTTAGACAAATTAAGATCTCCTACTGAGATGCATCTTCATCAAATGAGGGGTTTGGGGTTTTTATGAGTTAGAAAGCAGAGTTTAGTTTTTAGAATGAACCAGTTTAACATATTTATAGCCTGCAGTTATTAAAAACTTATTGCTTCTGTACTGTAAACTCTGAAAAATGTCAAGATTTCAGCTTGCTTTGACTTCTATGGGGCCAGTATTTAATCTTAGTGAAAATTTAACATCTGACGTTCAAATTTTTACTAGTCTGTGGCTGTTAAGACTTAGAATGTGTGATGTTTACAGATGGATCCTCGGATCTGCTGAGGTGTCATGGGCAGTTCAGACAAGAAAGGGGCTTGGGGCAGAATGTCAGCTTGCAGAATGAAGACCTGCTCTGTGCCAGCCTCTAAAAATTACTTGATTCATGTAATTTATAAGCAAGTCTGTTTTTCTTTATAAAGAATAGTGTTTTTGTCAGAGTAAAGAAGCCAGAAGCTTCCTGATTATCTGAAAAGGAGAAGCATAGAAGGTGAATTCTTTGTTTTCCTACAAAAAAAATTAAATGGCTGTAATGAACAGCTTAAATTACATAAATGTAGTGACTTAGCAAAATGAAGTGAAAATCTGAGGGATTTTTGTTTAGTTGCAGGAATTCCGATAACCTTATTTATAATATTTTCAGGAATTTTTTTTTTCTCTTTACATGTGAAATGCTGAGCTTTAATATTCCTACTCTTAAAAACTTCTGGTTTGTGCATACCTTTTTTGGCAACTCAGCTACAAGGAAGGATTATAAACATCAGCTTGAAAAATCCCGATTGGATCAGAAGTTTGGAAGATGAAATGAATCTAGAGAAGATTAATATTGGGCTGCCTTCATCAACAAGCTCCACTCTGCTTTGTGAAGATGCTGAGGTGACTGCAGACTATGATATGGAAGGTTTGTTAAGATAATGCATTCCTTATTTTGAAATGCTTACAGTAATGTGGTTAATTTAATGCATATATAAGTATATGACAAGTTTATTCCCACCTTAAACAGGTTAGAAATTGCATTATTTCCAGCAGTATCTTGACAATCTGCTTTGCTCTCATCTACATTTAAAAATATTCTTAGTTGACAGCTCAGTCTTCAAAAGCACATTCACATTGATCCTTTTTTTAAACACCATTCCACGTTTTGCAAGCAGAAGTTATTACAAATAGCAGATATGTTGAAATCCCTTGCCCAGCCTTCTGAGGAACAAGTGAAGCTTGCCTCATTGGAAACCAAGGGAATAACCTGTAAAGCTAATGGTTTCTTAGGTTAATCAACTTCACAGTTGCCACAGTGTTATAGTTATCTTTTAATATACATCTATGATATATATTACGTCTTCAAAGTATTTTCAACTGGTTTGAATACATACAAATCCTTCATGTGTCATTTTGGGATGCAAGAATCATACTTTGGTTGCTGAGCTAATTCCTTGGAACTCTGGGGCTTTTTTTGCGTAAAATCCCATGCCCAGGATGAGTTTCTATGTACTTTTGTTTTCTGGGGCTTGTTCTTTAGGAGACGTCGATGACTACAGTGCTGAAGTAGAAGAAATCCTTCCTCAGCATCTGCAGCCAACGTCAAGTTCAGGGCTTGGAACGTCCCCGAGCTCTTCCCCGCGTTCCAGCCCCTGCCAGTCCCCGACGCTGTCGGACGGACCCACGCTCCCGGCGAGGCCCAGCCGAGCGCCAGGGAAAGCTCCCGGCCCGCCTGCTGCCGCGCAGGGTGCGTACTCACGGGGTGCTGCCTCGCGGGCTGTGTACTCACACGGTGCGTACTCGCGGGGTGCGTACTCGCGGGGTGCGTACTGGCACGGTGCGTACTCGCGGGGTGCGTACTCACACGGTGCGTACTCGCGGGGTGCGTACTCGCGGGGTGCGTACTGGCACGGTGCGTACTCGCGGGGTGCGTACTCACACGGTGCGTACTCACACGGTGCCTATTCGCAGGGTGTGTACTCACACGGTGCGTACCGCGCGGCTCCGCTGCCTCTGCGACTGCCGCGCGCAAATTCCCTTGCAAAGTGCCCGTAGAATTCTGCCTCGCTCCGGCCGTGCTCCCCGAACACAGCCCCTTGCAGTGCCTGCTCCTGTCAGCTCCAAGATACAAATTGTAATCGGCACATTTGTAAACTGGGACCACAATATGAAAACTTCTGTTTAAGCTCAACCTTTTTTTAAATAATGAAGCAAACATGTGAGCACAATGGTGGTGTTTGGAATGGCTTCTAACTGAGTTTATTTTAACTGCTCAAATGCCTTGAGAATTCCTTTTGTAGGGCTTTTTTACAGAGAAGTTGGTTCACAGATAAGGGTCAAAATCAAAATTTGGAATGTTGCAATCGGTAAGATTGTTCAGGATTTAATGAAAAACATAAATTTATTAAAACACACAGGACAAAAGTTTTGGTTTAGAAAATCTGCTTATTTTCATCATTGGTTCATTCCTCTTGTTTTCCCTGTCTCAAAAACTTCCAGTTCGTTGCTTCCAAGGCTGGGGACTGCCTGTCCTCTCTGTGAGAAGAACTTGCTATTAGAGAAGCTTTGCTGGGATTAGAATGTCCAAAAAATTGATTTTTGCATTGTTTTCTGTCATATCCTCCAGCTGAATTCCAGATCGGTGCCCAGCAGAAGGAGCCTCCCCAGAGCCTGGAGCCAAAGCGTCCTCCACCCCCTCGCCCCGTGGCTCCTCCTGCACGTCCAGCTCCTCCGCAGCGGCCGCCTCCACCCTCAGGTAATGTGCGGAGCTTTTCAGGTACTCAGGAATGTTTGTTCTCGAGTCTGTGAGAGAAACTTGAAAGGGCAAACCCAAACTGCATATTACACTTGGGGCTCGCTGTTTTTTAACTGAAATGTTTAAATGGTACATTTAGAAGCAATACCAGATGAGAAATAACAGCATTTTTACTGTTTAAGTATTATTAGTTGAATAAGTTTATAAAAACTTACTTTCACAGTTTTAAAAATGTGAGATTTTATACAATGTTTACTCAACTTTTTCATTTCTTATCACCTCTATTTTAAAATAAAATAGAAATAACTTGTGCATTCATTGATTCATTGCTGTTCCTTTAATTTTGGCATCAGTATATATGCATTTTATCGTGTCCAAGTTTTTAATGTAGTCTTCATTTGGATCGTCTGACAATGTGAACAATTGAGCTCTAAGAGAAACTGGATGTTCAGAAGCGTTTGGGCAACAAACTGACCCTTGTGATTTTTAACTTTCTCATTCTTTTTCTTCCCTCCTACTATACTGGTATTTTTCATTATTGCTGCATTCATTTCTTAAATACTGTCAGGCGGTAGGAGTCCTGCACCTGCTAGAAAAGAATTTGGAGGTAATGATTTTAATTGTTTTTGAATATGAATGCATAGCAAAACTGCCGTGGGGATCTGTTGTGACAATAGTTAACATGATGATTTCCGAAGGTATAAAAATGGGCAATTCTCAAAGTTATAGAATTGGATTCCAGTTCACGAATGTCAATGTCGCTGAATTGCTCTCGACTCTGAATTGTGCTTGACTTTTCGGTGAAATAGTATTTCTCCAGAAGCTGGTATTTTAAAGTCAGAGATGAAAGCTGTTCCAGGTTTTGTTTACGTTGTCCTGGGTGAATACACTCAGCTAACTCTTCTGTGAAGTGCTTCTTCGAAGTAGTATCAACACGAGAGAGGGTGAGAATTGTTAGTGGCTCTGAAATACTTCCAGGCACTGCCCCTCAGTTGGTAGGAAAGAGGGTTTTTTGACCAAATGCTTAAAAAGTTTTGAGCAATCTCAGAAGATACATAAACTATTTTAATTCTACGTAGTCTGTAACTATCAGTTAACTTTGGTGTCAGGCAAAAGTGTACTTGGCTCTTAGGCATTGGCAAGACAAGGAGGTTTTCATGCCAAAGGTGTAATATTTCCAATGAGTTAAAATGGAGAAGCATTAGGAAGCAGTCGATAGGCCACAGTCAATATAGTTGAGATCTAATTCATTGTTCTTTGGTCCTGTGTAGTTTTCTGTGCACTGACACAATCCTGTTTGCCTAGTTTGTCTCAATTGTGCAAAGACTAGTCATCTTCTTTTAGCCTCTTTCCCAACATAGCTTTCCACAGAGTTGTAACTTGCATAAAACTTGCTTTTTATGCAGTTCATTTGAGACTGTAGTATATTTTTTCATGTATTATTCCAACCTAAAGCTCTTCACTTTTGTTCTGCTCTCCATTTTCCACTCATGGTGTACGTGTATAAGCATAAATACTTTGCTTTTCAGGGGTATCTGAGCTCGGCTCTGAGGAAGTGAACACAGGGCTGGAACCAAAATAAATGTCCTCATGGGTTACTTTAGTGGGGAAAGGGCACCTGTTTCCCTTCCTGAGAAGGAAGGCTCCTAAACTATGTGGGAATACCCCTGTATAGTGTGTAAGTGGATCAGACTTTGGGTTTAGACTTCCATAGCACATGCAAAGGGACACTGATCATGTCTTTAAAATGCTGTGCCTTTTAAATGTTACTTTTTTCCCTCACATGTTTTGACCCATTTTTCCCCGAGTGCTTCAGTCCCTTCAATGCCTATGGCACTTTTTCTAATGGCTCGGTATGCTTTGAAGCTGAGAGGAGGATTTGGGCATCTAAGTGTTTTAGTTTGGTCATATTTTATATCAGAAGTAAGTCAGAATTCAGATGAGCAAGGCTCTGTACTCATTGCAGGGCTTTACAAAGTGTAGACCTTTTGTATTCTAATACAAAAATATTTCTGAGGATTCTATAAGCTCCAGCTGTTTATAGTTAAAAATTAAAATGTTGCACTCTGTTCACGCGAGCTTTAATACGTTACAGATTAAATTTTCAGAGAACATTAAAAACTATAAAGGCTGCTAATTGTCAGTTGAAGTTAATAAATAACATTTGTGGGTTTTTTCCTTTAATACTAGTAGTAAGAGTTTTCCCGATTGTTGCGGCAAAAGTTTTTATCATTGGTTTAAACTGTTTTTTGTTGTCCGTAAGATTAAAGTATTCCCGTGCTGCCCGTTGTGACAGCATTATTGCAGCACGAAAATTCTGCTTTATCACTATTGAAGAGTATTAGGAGTAAGTGAAATCTCAGGTGTTTACCCTCTGTGCTGTTTCTCTCCCACGTAGTGAATATTTTTAAACTTTCCGAATCCTCGTGCCCAGAGAACTTGCTCTCTCCATCTGGTGCATCGATGTAGGAACGCATCCCTGTGTCTCCCTTCTGCTGAAAGGAGCTGGCTTTAGTCATCATCCTGCATAAAACAAGAGCAGTGGAATGTCCTCGGGCAGTGTCCTACCCCTGTGCAGCTTCACTGCTGCTCCTCTCACAGAGACGTTCACGGTCAGAAACAGGGAATTGGCAGAGCCTGGATCTCAGCCAGAACAGATAACACATGCTAGGATTTAGCATCTTTGAAACAGATGTTCAGCCAAAGCAGAGATGTGACACCTCTGGCGATGGTCCCATTTCAACCTCGTGTGCAGCCTTCACTCTGCCCACTCTGTGGCAGAACTCACAGATCACAGAGAGCTCCTGGGCAGATGTCACACGTGGGCACATGGTGAGAAAGCAGGAGGCTGTGTCATAGCTAAGGGATGCCTTCAGTGTTTCCATCGTGTCTATGCCCTGCCATGTTTCTGCCATACAGCTTTAGGAACCCAGTATATGCTTGATGGTATTGCAGAAGTAAAATAATTCATCGTGGTGATGCATGATTGGAAATCTTTCTCTCAATCTGAACTGGTAAACCAATTGATACAGCTGTCCCAAATGCACTGTGCTGCCTGGAGGAGATACAGTGGTACAGTTCTGCAGGATACGATACATTGTACGAAGTGGGAAGCATTGCTTCCATCAAATTCCTTGCTCAGATGTGCCGTGGCAGAAGCAGACTGCTCAGTGTTCTGAATGACAGGGATCAGGCCTAATGCCGCAGGGTGTAAGCGCTGTGCTCATTTATTCCCTCGTGTTGGAGTACAGGTCTGTGCTCTGCTTTATGAGAGGTTCCAGACCAGCATGTCAGATCTCACTGGACAGCCAAACGTTTGTGGAGTGTGAACATTTTGAAGGAATGAAATTCTCTTTCAACTGTAATGTAAATTAAAATAATATAAATAGAAAACATGATTGTACTTGCTGATTTGTAACTCACAGCAGCTTGGTTCCCTGTGTTGCCACAGTTATTTCGTACAGGTGACTGTAATCTCTCTAGACCAGAGTAAAAGTGTGTAAAGCTGTCTTGTGGCAGTGTTCTTTCTGGTTTTTCTTTCTTAATCTACTGCTTTTTCTTGTGCAATGTACAGCTTCTCTTCTTTCTCTGAAAAGGTCTTGGAGCTCCTCCCAGTCCTGGGGTAGCTAGGAGAGAAGTAGAAGGTAACATAACAGTTTTTGTATTCTATAAATGGATTTCTAATTTAACACCTGAGTAATATTATTGCCCTTTTGATACTAAAGGTGGTTTCATGAAGGTATTTATCATGTAGGATCTTCCTTTTATTTAGCATAGCTTTCAGACAGCCAAGTTGCTTCCTGTTTTTTGGTGATGGTGGGAATTGTTACAGAAGGCATTTACGAAAAATTAAGGGAAAATTTAGAGTGCCCTAATTAAGAGTAGCTTTTAAGGCTGACTCTCAGAGGAAGCTGTAGCTGACTGATCGTCAGAGTGTCTGTTATACCTGTAACTAAATCAGGAATCTAGGGAGCCTGACTTTTCATGGAGAGCTTCATGTTTTTGTATATTCTGGGGAGAGAAACTTGCATTTAAACTATTTGGTCTATAACTTAGTATTTTGCCTCTTTCTAAACAGCACGATGTAGGTATTTTGATTCTGATAGGCAGCTGTGTGTAACACACAGTTATGAGGAGCCTTTCTCTTGCACCACTCTGGTTGGAGTACATGGGACTGCTGCTGGATGGGTCCTGGTTTAGCCATGCCAGCAGAGTCATGGGTTTGGGTTTCTTTCTTGTCCCTCAGGAATGTGTCTTTCACAGCAAATAGCAATAGAAGTCCTAATAGAGTCACTGGCAGGGTTTCCTCCTGTGCACTGCAATTAATTTTGGCTGCCCTGCTGGTTCGTTGTTCTAAATTGGCAAAATCACTCTATGCATAGAATATTTGAGGTTGGAAGGCACTTTTGGCAGTTATCCACTTCAGCTTCCTGCTCCAAGGAGGGTAGACTGGCATGAGGTTGCTCAGGGTGGGAGCTGCATCACTGAGAACAGTACCCAGAAACCCATTCCGAGTGCTTCCGGGGCAGTCTGATTGCTGGAAGCTGATTTGATAAATGGTGTGGTGCACCACTGAGTTCCTTCAGCTTACTGTCACTGACATGGTAACTTTGTCTTCCTGGGAAATAAGCAGCAGAAACACAAGCCAGAATCCTGAACCTCTCTGCCTCTTAGAAATTGTGCACTTGTCTGGGCTAAAGGTAATTTTTTCATCTCTTGCACTTCCCAGTTTGGATGTTGCATCTGAGGTTTTCATCAGCGTAGCCATGGGTGAAGATGGCACTCAGATTTATCCCATAAATGTAGAGAGTGGGGGTCTGGAGCTGTTGCATCAGTTCTCTGTGTTTTAACCACAGCTGGTAGAATATCCACAGAATATACCACAAAACAAAACAGCTTTCAACATGACTGAGAGCACAGGGTACCTGTACAGGTAGGCATCTTTAGCTTGCAGCAAATAGGATGTGATTAGAATAATTTGCAATAAGAAGGGTAAAATTACTTCATGTGTGCCATGGGATAAAAGTGTGGTAGTGACAGCTGGTGGGTATGTAATAACTTTTGAAAAAACGACTGGTATCTCCCTGCTTCCATTCTCAGCAGTAGTAATGTGACATTGCCATCTGATACCCATTTCTGGCTTATCTAACACAGATAATCTATTTTTTTTCCATGCTTCAAAGCACAAAAAAGCCCTGGAACACAAAGAAAAGATAACTTAGGTAATAGCTACATGCTTTGTCCTAATTATAATACAGACAGAAGTTGATTTTGAAATAAGTGCTAAGTCAGTAATCTCTAATATCTGTTACAGTTCGTAATCAGCCTCCACATTCAGCGGGTACAACCAGACCGGTAGGTACTGTTTTAAAATCGTTTTTCTGCTAAGTGTCTGCTCTTTATTACATCAAGGTTTCTGTAAATCATAACAGCTGTAAGCAATCTGCAAAATTGACTGGTCAGTTTACAGCTTCTGTGAGTTAATTATCTCGGCAATTCTTGTCTATTGACTAAAAATACTACAGGGAAAAAAAGCAGCATATATATACACACTGGATGTGACTGATTGTTTTGCACTCTGCAATCACATAATAGGCTCCCAAATACATGCTTTTCATATCCTTTCAAGTAACTGCAAAGTTACTCTTTGTATTGTACATCCTTACTGATTGGTGCATTAAAATGGAGAAAGAGGGAGTGTTTCCAAGGGTCTGGAGTGCCAGGACGAGGGGGAATGGCTTCAAACTGCCAAAAAGCAGAGTTAGATGGGATATGAGGAAGAAATTATTCCGTGTGAGGGTGGGCAGGCCCCGGCACAGGGTGCCCAGAGCAGCTGTGGCTGCCCCTGGATCCCTGGCAATGTTCAAGGCCAGGTTGGACATGGGGGCTTGGAGCAACCTGGGATGATAGCAGAAGGTGTCCCCCTGCCTGTGGCTGGAACTGGATGGATTTTAAGGTCCCTCCCAACTCAAACCACTCTGTGATTTTAGGAATGTTTCTTTCCATTGTCTCAGGTAATTTTAAGATTTCATTTCAAGGATTTCAGGACCAGGGACAATAGCTAAGTGGGTGTTGCTTCCTGCTGAGGGATCCTGAGGGCTGGTTTACACTTTCTTTCTCTTTTCTGTTCCTTTTTGATTTCTTTTTTTAAAATACATTTTGGTGTATAATCCAATCAGCCTCCTGCCTACTATCAGAATATTCAAAGCAATAACAAAATGCATCTTGGCGATCTCAGGTCAGACAGGAATTTCCAAGGTCAGGTGGCTGAAAGAGCTCAGAACATTGGTAAATGGAGCCAAGCATAAGGAATCATGTGATACACAAAGTCAGGAAAATGTAAAGTAAAACTGAGATAATGAATGATACTTTTTTTATAGTGGTAAAGTTTCTTTGCTTGTTTCTAGTTATTTTTTGTGTACAGTTGTGCAATAGGGTTTGCTCTGGAAACCATTTCTAGAATATCCTCTGGTACGCAACGTTTTACAGGAAACAAAACGTACCTCACAATCTTTTTTCCCTTGAACTCTGGCATTTTTATCCCAGGGCCTTTTATTCAGCTTTCAGTGTGGTGTTTGTAATTTATACCACCTCAACTGTAATCTGGAATAGCTTCCTATGTCTCTTTAAATACTGATGTAGACTTTTAAATATACATTCAGAGCATATTAACTTCTATTCCATCAACTTTGGGAAGACTTCAGCCTTCAGATGAGGCAGAATGTGTGTTTCATTAATACACATTTGTTGAGGAACAAATAAAGTAGTTGCAACTACTCCAAATAAAGTAGTTGCTCTTGTTGATTTTGTTGCTTACAACAATTCACAGGCTTAGGTAAATTATCTTGTTAATACTAGCAAAATAGTAACTGTTTCTAACATTGTTGCACAGGTAAATATTTCTATAAAGTTGAAAATGGTTTTAAAAATCAATTGCTTTGAATTGAACCATCATCATATTTTGAAAATATATTCTTTGGTTTTGCACGTGCATAAAAAATCAGCTCAGGAGGTGTTACCAAAGAATTTATTTTTCACGGAATCCTGATTATCCTGAATCATTTAGCAGTAGATGCCTACAGATCCAAAGTAGAACTAAGATACTTTATTTTTGTCAACTTTCCTGTCAGATTGTTCCTCCTCGAGCCGGAGTTATCAGTGCCCCTCAAAGCCATGTCCGTCCCTCGGGGGCAAGAGCAGCGCCTGAAACTCAGCCCAAACCAATGGAACCACCGAGGGGTAAGTTTCCTTTAGAAGTCAAATGTAAGTGTCACTATTCAGTCGAGAGCTACAGTCTGTGGTTTGAATGCTTTGTTTTCAACAGAGGTTTCCACTTTTCACTAGAAATGAAGATTCTTTAATGTAATAACATTTCACAGTTTGTGTTAAGTGTCCCCAAATATCACAGACCCGTTGTAGATGCTAATCTTAAGATCGCATGAGATCTTGACCCATAGATTTCATGGCATCAGAGAAACTGTGCCAAGATTGCAGTGTTTTGGTCTGAGCATGCTGGTGTGTGCCATTGTGGCTATTGATCACCAGATGCTCTATGCATTGGTTGTTCTGTATTCATAAGATTTGAAATAGCATTTATGGCTGACTCTCAAAGCAGCTTCCTAAACTTCCAGTTAAAAAAAAACCCTTTATAAATATGTAAAGACACATTTTATAATAGTGACTTCCAAAATACTTTTCAATACAACGGAAGTTGGCTTAGGAGTGATGTGGCTTCTGGTTCTCTGTTTTGTGTAAAATCACAGAATGGTTTGCATAGGAAGGGGCCTTGAATTAATTCCAAGCCCCTGCCTATGGGCAGGGACACCTTCCACTGTCCCAGGTTGCTCCAAGCCCCATCCAACCTGGCCTTGGACTGTTCTGGGAATCAGCCACAGCTTTTCTGGGCAACCTGTGCCAGGGCCTCCCCACCCTCACAGGGAAGAATTTCTTCCTTGTTATAAATACGTATTGTATCATTGGCTTTTTGCAAATATTACAGTGAATGTCACGTGTAATGTTAGAAAACTTAGTTGCGTGGATACAGTTTCTTAGAAGTAGTAGTGTGATTGCTTAGGATTATAGCATGATGTGTAGAATGCTCCTTTTTGTTCACATAACTAACTCAGAGAATAGCAGAGATAAGCAAGGAAGTTCCCCACATTCCTGAATTGCCTGGATGAAGATAACAATGGCAGGCTTCAGAACCTGGAAGGAAGAATCTATTGATCAGGAAGTGGAACACAGGATAACCAGAGGCTTTGGTCAGCAGAACTGGACCACAACGGATTGTCAAATTTTAAACAAAGCTGCGAAAGCAGGATGGGGGAGTCTTGAATCTGAAAGAACACCAAAATAGGAATATTTGAATGATGCATAGGAATCTATGAATATGTATGAGACTCGGGCATTTAACTGAAGAGATCTGTTAGCTAAGATGTGCCCCTGGCATCATGCCAAGCACCCAGCTGTACTAACTCTTTGCTTTATTTTTGTCTCCTGTTGTCCTTTTTATTAAACCCCTTATTAAACCTTTTAAAATTTCAACAGGAGTGAACTTTGTTTTTCAAGTTCCCGATATCCCATCTAATTCTGCCCTCTGTCAGCTTAAACTTTAGTAACAATTTTTAATGGAGATCTGCTGCGTTTTTGATGATTTCTAGTCTTGTTGCCATGAACACCTGCTGTTCTTACAGCCCCTTCTTCTGCAGTTCTCTCTGGTGCTTCCCCCTCCTGCCATCCTTAAGATTTGTTACAGTTCCTTACCATGAAAATCACTGCAAATGTACTTCCAGGCTCACCGTTGCTTCCTGAACCGCTAAAGCCTCAGGCTGCTGGGCCTGCTCAGCCCAGCACAGCCGTGCTAAGGATGCAGGAGCCCCTGATCCCTGCAGCACCGCTCCCGTCTCAGGCAGGTGCCCCACAAAGTCTGGAGCCCCCGCAGCCGCCACCTCGTAGCCGCTCGTCTCACAGTCTGCCTTCTGAACCTGCTCCCTCCCAGCAGCAAGTAAGTAAAAAAAAACCCTTGTAGATACATTCTTTCGTTATGTAAATTAACACAGCTTGTACTGGATGCTGCAGACTTCTGAGGAACCCCTAAGGCAAACACAGAAACAAAAATAAGGGTCCTAAGATTGGATTCAATGGTCCTGGGGCTCTAGGAGAGCAATAATCGCTTATGTATTGTCCATGAATAAGTAACATCTTAAATACTAAACATTGAATTTAGGATTTCTTATGATGGGCTTGCAACTTATGGACAGGTCATTCTTAAAATTGTGTCGTCATTTGGCAATTTTGAATGGAAAAACACTAGATCTAACAAAATCTGTTTTATAATGTGTGTGCCTGACAAGCTGCATAGTTAAGTAGCCAGCACAGGTTTTAAATAGTTACTGCATGACTGCTTTATGTTGGTGATCATCCATTGAAAGGAGACAATATTGATAAATAAAGTAATAAATCAATATATTTATGAGTACTTAAGAGAAATAGAATTCTCCCTATTCCCCAGTGTCAGTTAAGCTACAGAAACCTATCCAAATAATGTGAAAATTTCATTCAGTAACACTGTTCTCTGGGACCATTTAGACTGTTATGATTAAAAAAACCAACTTTTTCTAGGAAAAACTATGGTTTCTTACTACTGCTTAAAAATGCGGGCGCAGGTTTTCAGTGCTGCTCAGGCTTTTCCTTATGCTTACATCTGAAGCCCTTTTTTGCTTCATGCCTATTTTGTACCACAGCAAAGCAGCCAAATGCAGTCCTCAGTGAGCTGATTATTGAATCCAAATTGAAAAAAAAAAATCTTTAAATGCTTTTACTTTCTTTCTCCTGAACCTCTTTGCCTGTGAACTGCTTTTCATTTTGGAAACTTAGACCAAAAAATGCAGTTTTCTGAGGAAAGGTCTTTAAAGGAATACAAGGTCTTTTGAGAGGCAGTGAATTCCAAGCCCGTCCTTCTATGCAAATCTTGATTGTGATATTGAAGAACCTAAATATCTCCTTATAAAAATACTTGCTTGTGCAGTGTGAATATTCAGGACTCTATATAATCCATACATTGCAAAAGAGAATTAGTTATTGTAAATAGATCTTCTTTATTGTAAAGAAAGGAGATTCTAGTTTTCCATAGAATGAGAGGCATTATGGTTTTTTGAGCTTGCAAAACTTACTGTGGGTGAGGGATTATACCAACACAGTTCCCAGAATGAGAGCTATGGGGCTTTTCATGTTAATAGGTGACTAGAATTAGACCATCCCTGCTCAGATTCTTATAATTCGTCTGCCAAAAGTAGCACAATCAGCTGCACAATGAATGTCTGTATGGAAATATCATTGGAATGGACTTGCATTGGTTTTTTATGACTCTTAATGGTAGAGCTTATGGTAGAATACAACAGAAATTAAAAATGTAGTGTAGTGCATAGTAAATTCTCGTGGTTTGTATTCATAGCTCAAAAAATGGATTTGTGAAAACTTCTGTGAAAGTATTTTTAACATGAGGTTGCTTTGTTACTTGGATTTGCCTCCTAATTTTCTTTCCTTTGATGTCTGTTTCTCGTTCACAAGCAGGAGCAACCGTCAGGGTAACAGGTATCTGACTATTTACCAATCTTGTATGTGGTCTCCATCTATTCAAGCAGAAAAGATGTATGAATGTTGTTTTCATACATCTGCGGTCCCATCCCTGTTAAAAACCACCTGTCTGCATTCATGGGTTGACTGTCATACCATAGTTTGCTTTTTCCTTTCATAATGCATTTAAAAGTGAGACTGCATTTATTAGTGCCAGAGCAACTATTTTGCACCATCATCTTTTGTGAAACAATTGGACCCTCGCCTATGTTGCTTGGTCACTGCTGAACCTCCTGGTCTTGGTCCGTTCAGGGGAAAACAAGATCAGTGTTGGCAATAAGTGCTCTCTTTAATGCAAATAAATCCTGATGCTCTATTGCACTGTCAAATTTTTTTCAAACTAAACCCCGTATTTCACATTTCTTAGGGAACAGAGAACTTACTACGACCCAAAGTAAAATAAACTGTCATAATTTTAAGAGCATTTGGTTTCAGAGTTACTCAGGCAAATTTTTACTTAGAGTAAGGAGCAATTTGGATTCTTAGTTTCTTTGGGATCTTGTGCTTTTGAATGACGACAGGACTTAACCATCTGGTGCCAGGCTGCATTTGATTTCTGTTCCTTCTACAGTTCAATTTTTCACATTTCCCCCTAAGTTAGTCAATGCCTTTCTTTTAATATTATTCTGCAAAAGATTTCAACTATAGACAGCCAGTTCAACTGTTTGGGTATATTAAGTTTATCTGTTAAAATCATAAAATCTTTTTGTAATATTTTATTTCTTAGAAGCTGTTTTAACTTAGGCTTAATTCATTTGATAAGGGGAAGTTCCAAACTCTGTTCTGTCAGTGTGCATACTGAACAAAGTAGATACTCCACCTTTTTGGATAGTTCGTACAAGGTAAAAAAGTTGCATTATTGTTTGAAGCAATGTATAAAAGCAGGACTATTTAGGTTTTAAAAGCTGAGAAATTCTGTAGAGAAAACTGTCTTCTCCAAGGGTAACTTGTTATTTTAAATGTGAAACCAGTGATTGTCCCTTTCTATGCCAAGAAGTACTGGAGATGCCTATGGATGCCTGTCTACATAGAAATGTCTGACTGCATATACTAATAATGCTAATGTTTCCTTTCATTGTGGTGCTTTAATGCTGCTTGTAACATTAGTATGATAAACTCCCAAACCTGGAGCTTTTCATTTCATAGTCACGCTGGGCTATCCCTTGTTTAGAATACAATAGCATTTCCTGAACATTTTCTTATCCAACTTTCACTTAATGTTTTTTGCTGGGATTGTGACCTGCAGGAAGTAGGTTCCAGCTGCATCAGCCACTGAGGGGGGGAAGTGGTGTTTAACAACTTAGAGGCTTTTTGTTAGGCAGGTGGTTCAGGCTGTCGTTTCTGTTCTAATTAAAACAAAATTGGGCTGAAATTTCAGCTGATGAGTGAGCAAGGGGGAGGTAGGAATAACCTGGAGCCAGCTGTGTGATTGCTGAGCACATTGTTTCCTTTGCAGTTGAATCCCAATGGGACATACAGCACTAACCCTGAACCCCAGCTCAACAGTGACCCTTTTGAAGACCTGTCATTTCAGCTGCTCGTGTCCAAGATGCAGACGTCTGTCCGAACATCACCTGCTATAACCTTAAACCAAAAGGAGTTGATACAGTTGCCTTTAGCAACACAAAGAAATGCTGATAATTCAAAGACTGTAAATTGCATGCCAGCAATGCCTCTTATTCCAACCTTTCACTCATCCCAGGGGCATCAGCACAGCTCTCCAAATCCATTTATTACTGGGCCGAACTGCTCAAATCCATTTACTGAAAGAACTCCTAATGCTGGGAACCCATTTAGGATGGAAACACGGGAGTCCGGGATAACCTCACAGGTACTGAAAGGACCTGCTGCTTCCCACCCGTTCCCTCCTCTGCTGCCCCCCAGCTGTAACACAAGCAAGCCTGTATTTCCTGTGGATGCAGCTGGAAACACATTTTGCTTGCGAAGTAAATCTCTCAAGGTAGAAAGCATACAGCCCAAAGGGTGGGTGACGTTTGACGAGGACGAGAACTTTACCGCGAAGCTAAAGCCGTCTGCGAGTGCTGCGGATTTTAAGCGACTCGGCTCTGGGAAATCAGCTGGATGCCAAGGTTCGCTGGGAACTGAGCAGAAGACTTTCCTTGGTTCAGACTTTAATTTTGATGGTGACTGGAATAAAAGTTCTGCTGATTGCTTCTGTACAATACCAGCAAGAAAAACGCCTGCACCCCCTGTACCATCCAGAGCAACCAGCAACAGGTCCCCTGCAGATCCCTTCCCCTCCCCAGCACCCAAGGTGTCGCCAACTCATGATTTTACAGAAAGATAGATGGTCAGAGATACATGAGGTAATATTTGTTGCTACATTTATCCAGTAGAATAATTGGGCATTTGAGATTATTCTGTGTGCAATAATTAATTGTTAAATGCACTGAAACTTAACTCTGCTCATAAACAGCCACTTCTGCTTGTGTATAAATTTTGAATGTGTATATATGGTAGAGCACAAAGAATTGTCTGAAGTTTATTAAAATCCTGATGTAATAGTATTTGAATAGACAAAAAGAAGGGTGAGCTACTGTCTCACTAAAATCTATCAATCCTGGACATGGATATTGCTTAGGGAGCTCTTTCATTTCTGTTCAGCTTTGTGGAATTAAACAAGAAGAAACTCCCTGCTGGTAGCTTCCCCCCTCCTTTTTGACTGTTTTGTTAGTTGATATTTATAAGTATTTACCAAAGAGCTGCCAAAGTTTATTGAGATTTGAATGTTGACAAGTATTGTTTAGAAACTGTTTAATTTATAACAGAGGCTATGGATATTTGTGAAGCTTATATTTGACTTTGAGGCACAACAAAAATAGTTTACCTTCAAAATAGAAACAAAACTTTGCAAATTAATATATTCAACTAATCTCCTGTGTCAGTACATTTCAGTTACTAAATCCTATTGTGACATATATTGTGACATACACTCACTAGCACTAATTCAGAATAATTGTTCCATATCATCCACTTATTCATTCATTACTATTTTAACTATACTTCTTTTTTTTTTTTTCCACTAATTGGAAACAGCTGATACAGCAAGCTTTTTCTCAACCTCTGGAAAAAAGTCCCCTTGGATTTTGAGATACAAAGCAGTATTTACCAGTTGCAGACTATGTAAGCAACTGCCAGCCAGGGGGTGAAACAACATGCTTGGATTGTATTTAGAGTAGTGAAATATCCCAGGGCAGCACGCTTTTTAAATCCTCAGATGCTCTTGCAACATGATCCATGAAATAACCTGCTATTCCTTCGGACAGCCCCTGGTTAGCCACGAGCTGCAGCCACCTAGAGGAGTGACAGTGAGTTTTCTATTGTGCTTTTTTCTGTTCAGATCGTTCAAGTTGTACATTTGGAACAGCAGTGGTACTACTTGTGCTTCAGTGTGTGAGTTACCTTGTTTTATGCTGTTGCTGCAAACATCTGTGTGGTTGATGTTTTGGTATATTCTTACATTAGCAAACCAAAATTGGGGGGGGCAACTTTTGCTAGTGGGAGTCACGTGATAAGTATGTTGTCAAATATTTAATTGCGGTTATTAAAAACTATCTGTCTGAACTGTACCTGGTGTGCGGCACCTCTGCACTTCACAGGACTGTGGGGACCACAGGGAATGCTCCAGGATTCCAATGTCNTATATATAAGCTGTAATAAGGCCCTGCCCTGCCATGTGTTGATGGCAGCAATGAGCAACAGTAGCTGCTGTGAAAACACAAAGGATGGAAGTGGGACCCACTCTCCACAAGTCCCTGGACTCTGTTCCCAATGTTGCCTGTCCCAGTCCCGCTCACCTGTCCGTGGCTGTATCCCCCGGGACGCTCGGGTATATGTGAAATATTCCTGCCCTTATGCTCTGGGTATTTGTTATCTCTCTGTGCCCCTGCGTTACCAAACCCTCCAAAACTGTCAGGATCAATAAAACCCTCTAAGACCGTCCTTTTAGTGTCAGCGTGTCAGGCATTATGTTATTCTTGGCCAAGGGATGTGTGGCTGACAAGATTCCAACCTCCATACAGACACTGATACAGAACTTTTGCAGTTATTTATACATTTTTAGTAAACAAAGACATTAGTGTTTATTGCTTCTAAATTGCATCATTATCTTTCGTTAATTGGTAATCTGTCCTTTACTGGTTATTGATTTCTCACTTCTTATGCTAATTAGTCCATATTTTTAGTCTTTTTCTATCTTTCCCTTTAGTAAGGAATTTCCAGTGCATATACTTGAGTCTTTATCTGGTAGTTTCCTTGTGATCCATAAATTCTGCATTCTAGATGTCCAACCTCACCCCTCCCTCTTTCTTTCCCAGGCTTCGTTCCTTGGAGCTTATCCGTTACTTTATCAAAACTGAATGTTTCAGTACTTTTCCCAAGCTATTGCCACAAAAGTAACTTTATGACAACTTTGCTAAATGCTGTCTGAGAGTAATTTAGGAATAGTAATTTAAGAATAGTTTTTAAGAATAGTCCACTATTTATAATTTATATACATACAGGTGCTGATTAATTAAAACAATTAATTTAAAAGGTAATTAGACTCCTGAACTGCAATTAAGACGCTCTATTGTTTCCAAGCTCGGGTGGGGGGCGCGGGCCCTTTAAGCGGCTCCCGTGCCCTCACGGGCTGGCCGGAAGCGGAAGCGGCCGGGGGAGCGGCGGAGGTGCCGTTGCGGCGGCTCCGTAGTGTCCCGGCGGATCCCGAAGGATTCCGGTGCTGCCGGCGGGGGCGGCAGCGGCCCCGCCGCGCTCTCAGGGCGTCCCGAAGAGCC
>VZTN01025356.1:62348-105559 GCA_013400515.1 Erpornis zantholeuca | reverse complement strand
GGCGGCGAGAGCCAGTTTCTGCTGGAGACGCCGGGCAGCGCCCGCCTGGCCGAGCTGGCGCCGCTCGCCGCCCGCATCCACAACGGGCGGCTGAAGGTGCAGCGCCTGTGCTCAGGTACCGCTTGGGGGCCGTGGAGGGCGGGAACGGCCCTCAGGAACCGCCCGGGCAGCGGGAACGCGCCGCCTCCGCGCTTAGCGGGGCCGTGATCGCACAGTGCAACCGCCTGTGAATTCTCGGCTTTGGTTTTCTAGTGAGGGCACTGTACACCGCTGAAAACTCGTCTCGCTGTGTGTGCCGGCAGTGGCTGCTTAAATCAGGGAATCGCGGAACGGTTTGGACTGGGAGGGACCTGAAAGCCATGCAGTCCCACCCCCTGCCGTGGGATGGGACGCTTTCCACTATCCCAGGTTGCTCCAAGCCCCGTCCAACCTGGCCTTGGACCCTTCCAGGGTTCCAGGAGCAGCCACAGCTTCTCTGGGCACCCTGTGCAAGAGCCTCCTGACCCTCACAGGAAGAATTTCTCCTCAGTATCCCATCTAACCATGCCCTCTGGCAATTTGAAGCCATTCCCCTTTGTCTTGTCACTCCAGGCCCTTGTCCAAAGTCCTCCTTCAGGGCACTGTGAAGTGCTCCCTTGTGACCAGCGGTGCCCCAACGTGTGTGTGAGGTTAGATTGGCCTCCACGTGCATCCCCTGACATGCAGTGGAATCAGTGACGTGTCTGAATTAGTGCTGAGTTCACGTCTGAGGCAGCTTTAAAAAACTTTTCCTGCCCTACCGTGGGACTGTCAGAGCAGAGATTCCCATCAGTTGAACCTGACCTGGGGGTGCAGCCCACCCACACCTGCTGTGCAGCAGCCACAGTGTTCATGTGGTGTCTGAGGCCATACTGAGGCTGCTCTGAAATTAAAAAATCTGACTAGGGAAATACCAAAAAGAAAAAGTTTATACGGCCATTAAGTGCCATGCAGGTATATATGTGTATTTATATCCCTCGGTATTTATTCCCTGTATAACCTGTTGAAAAACTGAAAGCTAGGGACAAGGTTTACCTGCACGTACATTATGTGAAAGGCTTTTGTAAATGGACTATAGTAACAGGGACTTTTAATCTCATTTTCTAAACACTCTAAAGAGATGGAGGAGCTAGCAGAGCATGGTATTTCCTTACCATACAATATGCAAGGACTGACAGATGAGCAGATCGAAGAGCTGAAGTTAAAGGATGAATGGGCAGAGAAGTGTGTCCCAAGCGGTGGAAGTGTCTTCAGGAAAGATGAAATGGGGCGAAGAAATGGATTTGGTAAGTCAAATGTAAATGCTTGCTTCTTTCCCTTCAGACACAGAGAAGGGAAATATATAACAGGGAACAACAAATCTCTAATTCTGGAATGGGATAGCCAAACTGCAAGTTATACGCACAGGAATTCTGTGTTGGGTTAGAGTCTGGGGTGATGCTGATTTCCAAGCCTAAAGAGCAGTATCTCTCTTCAGCACATAAACAATCACCAGGAGCAAGTTTGACTGTTCCAGTTTAGTTTACTCTCCCCATTTGTAAGCGTACACTTGAGAGCTGGTTTTCTCTGGGGACTCCAAGGTACATTAACAGGTTGTTTTTCTAATATTTCTCCTTTTATCTCATCGACTGGGTCTCAGATTCACTAAGCATGTGTTTGTAAGTGGGAGAACAACCTTGTGATATTGACAAAGTTAGAATATTAACAGCGTGCATATATGTAAGCTAAACCAAGTACCGTCAAATGATGCACTTAAGCTGGGAATGAGTGTGCTTTAGCTATATTTTTGTTTTTGAGGACAGGCTCGTTATAGCAATTGAAATGCATAACTATGAAACATACACTGTATTTGCAAAACTGTCTTTGCTGTTAGATTGAGATTTCAATTAGAAATATCCAGACAATTGCAAGCTATTTTGTCCAGTTAAAGCATGTCTACCAGTAAAACCCACACTAGTCCAGTAGGGAAGGAGTCATCGTTTATATTGCGGAGGGTATGAAATTATGGTTGTTGCTTCCTACTGAGTACCTTTGTCCCAAATGAATTTCCAGGTCATAGAATCACAAAATGGTTTGGGTTGGAAAGGACCTTAAAGCTCATCCAGTTCCACTCCCCTGCCGTGGGTGAGGGTACCTTCCACTAGACTGCATTGCTCCAAGCCCTGTCCAGCCTGGGCTTGGGCACTTCCAGGGATGGGATAAATACCAGTCACATGTCCTTGGGGAAAAGTAAGTTTGTTCATTCCATGAAAAATACTGCTTGTTTCTTTAGTTAGTAAGAAGTACAGGAATGAAGTATCCACCTGGTAGATAGGCTTCGGCTTAGTGGTGTTTCTCATGTTTTATGATTTAATACTGTTTCATTTGCTCGCAGTGGAGTCCAGACAGGTTGTGCGCTCGGTTTCTTTACTGTAAGTGTGGACTACGAAATATGTCTCTTACTTTTAGCTCCAAATGAAAAAATGCAGCAAGTTATAAAGAAGACAATAGAGGAAGCCAAGGCATTAATCTCTAAGGTAAGTTTCCTCAAGTGGTATGTGGGGCTTTCCTAATAAATACTATGGAGTTGGTCATCTTAAATAAAACCAGACTTTTCAATGCAAGAGCTGACAGTTGTTGAGAAATGCCATGAAGTGATGTGAACAGTGTAATAAAACTTAATTTTTGGTTAATGATTTTCTTCGAGGCTTTTGGCAAAGCGGTTCGACAGGTTAAGGAATCAGATACCAAACTCCGAGGGAATGCTGGCTGCCGAGCCCGTGCGGAACGATTAAAGCACATTCAGTTTTATCCACTCAATTCGCTATCGATGTGTTCTTTGGGTGAATGCTTGTCATGCTTTCTGGTGAAAAATTAACTGCATTCTGTGCTGCTCTCGGAGCTAATGAAGTCTTTTGACTTTTATGTGTAATTAATTGAAAAATGTGTTCTAATCTCTTAAATTATCACAGAATTGCACATGGTTTGGTTTGGAAGGGACTTGAAAGCTCATCCAGTCCCACCCCACTGCCATGGGCAGGGACACCTTCTGTTAGACCAGGTCGCTCAGAGCTCAGTCCACCTTGGTCTTGAACACTTCCAGGGATGGGGCAGGAATTGGAGCTTGGTTGGACAAGCACTTGGACTCATGCTTAGTCCTGCTGAGTGTATGTATTCAAAGACGAGCACAAGATTTGCCGTGATGGGATGGTGCTCTCAGGCATTCAGATTCACATTACCAAGTCTGTAGGTGGTCTGCGTTGTGTTTCAGGTTTTGTATGACTTTGAAACACAAATTTAATAATATTTCCGAATGCAGTTAAGAATAGTTTGGGAAGTGGTTTGTTTGGTTTGCCACTTTATAAGGACAAAAAGAAGAAATGTGCCTGTGTATTTGAGGTTTTACTGGCCAGTTAACCAGGTCAAGAACATCCACAAGGAGGCAACATTCCCTTACCTTAGTACTTAAGAAACTTAAATCTCTAGGAAAGAACTTTACTTCTTTTCTTCTAGATGTGTCACATTTCTTCTTTATCCCTGCAGGAGGGTTTAGAATGATCTCAAGTACTTGTTCTTACAGATCTCTGCATGAGCTGTGCAATTTGCCAAGCTTTACACTTCTGCTCACATGTGCTCTATTTTTTTCTCAAGTTTTCTCTTTCCCTCACTTGAATTCTGCTGGCTTGAATCATGTTCAAGAATCACAAGTGCTTGAAGCCAAAGCATCCCTGTCTGGTGTAGTCATGTCATCCCTGTGGTCATATGTGTCCTGGTTTGAGTCATGTGTTCCACAGGCAGTTATCTGCTGTTATCACACAGGCACAATTTAGTGAAGACCTCCTTTTTTTGTTTCCTCCCCCACCCCATGTAAGCAGGCTAAATAGAGGAGCCAAAGGCAAGAGATGTGCTCCCAAGTCAGTATTCCAATGAGGAAATTTGCACTCCTCGTATCTTTGTGCAGCTTCTTAGCTCTGCTCAGATACCTTTGAACTGGGCACAAAGCAAAATCTTTGTGCAGGTTTCTTTGTATTTCCAATGATCCCTGTCTGTATTTCAGAAACAAGTTCAGGCCAATGTGTGTGTTAATATGGAGACGGTGCAAGATGCATTGGAGCAGCTCCGAGGGGCTGTGATGATTGTGTATCCAATGGGACTGCCTCCACATGATCCAATTAGGATGGAGTTCGAAGATAAAGAAGACTTGTCAGGAACTCACGTATGCAGTAATGTGTTCCCATTATGTGTAGTCCCCGGGTTAAAGATGGGCCGTGCTGTTCTTCATCTTATCAGTGCAAGTTGTTTTCACCCCAGTATGGAGAATGTGTTTCCCAAAGTGTTTATATGAGATCAAGACTGAATGGAATACAAATGCCATAGATGAGTATGCGGAGAAAGATGTAGAAATAGAGTGTAAAATTACACTTCACATTAGGAATTCCAGAAAGTAGGGTTTTTTTGGTTTTTCTTGTTTGTTTGTTTGTGTTGTGTTGTTTTGGTTTTTTTTGGGGGGGGGTTTGTTTTTTTGGTGTTTTGCCAGAAAAAAAAATAATCTGGTTTTGGGAAAAAAAAAAAGCAAGAAACAACACTTCCAGACTCTTCACCCTGTTTATTTTTTCACAGGCTGGAATTGAAGTTATAAAAGAATCGGAAGCACAGCTGTGGTGGGCAGGAAAGCAATTGGAAGAAACAAAGTTGCTTTCTGATTATGTAGGCAAAAATGAGAAAACAACCATCGTTGTCAAGATCCAGAAAGTGAGTATTGCTGGGAGGTTCCTCTACAAGTTCCTCACCCTTGGCTGTCTGTTCTGTGTGAAAGAGAACTATCCCTAGGAGTATAAAATGGATTAGATTAGTTCCAGCCTGAGCATCTTAAAACTGTACATCTGTTTTAAGGTTTGAATGGATTATACTCGAGTTTTTCTTCAGTAATTCCTTCGCCCATTAGTTATGTACTGTAGTTGCTATTTCTTGCTCCATAGTATTTTTGTGAAGTACAATAAAAAGGTATTTAAAGAACAGATTAAATGCAAACTGAAAAGTTTTACGGCAAATCTTGCCACCTGCAGGTTCTGCAGTGCATCCCTGAGAGATAAGTCAGGTGATTTATGTGTTTGTCACTTAGAAAACCAGAATTGCTTTCTCTTCCTCTCAGGGTCACTGGAAAATGGTGTGGCATCTCAATAGCCACTGAAGTCTAGGCTCCCAGAAATATTGTCTGTTTAATTAGTTGAAGGACCTGCTCAAAGAATGCAGTGCACTGCAGGGGTTTCTCTCTGCCTAAACCACCTCAGCCCCTGTTTGTTCTCGAGAGCGTCAACTATCTCCATGCAAGATGCTGTGTTTGCAGTTGCTGACAGCAGGTGTTTTCTGCTTTGCCTGTCATTTCCTCCAGGAGCATGGTTGCCTGGATAAACAATTTCCTTTTATATGCAGTGGTTCGTAACTCCTTTACTTCCCTGCCTTACCGAGTCCTATGCCATCCTGTATTAGCAGGGGAGCTAAAGATATGGGCCCATCCTGAAATACCTAGAGTGACCTTAAAACAGATTTATTATGTCTTTTAGAAAGGAAATTTAAGTAAAATAGTTTCAGTCCTGTTTGCATCTTCCATTGACATCCACAAAATTGACAGCATGATTCAGATACAGAGATGGAAAAATAAACCTCACTTGAAGAAATATCCCTTACTTCCCTGTGGGAATAGTGAGGCTCTGGCACAGGATGCCCAGAGAAGCTGTGACTATCCCTGGGTCCCTGGCAGTGTCCAAGGACAGGTTGGGTGGGGCTTGGAGCAACCTGGGACAGTGGGAGGCGTCCCTGCCCATAGACAGGGGCTTGGAATTAAATGATCTTCAAGGTCCCTTCCAACCCGAACCATTCTGTGATTCTGTGAATGCAGAAGCAGTTTCTCAGCATTTATTTTCCTGTCCTCAGGGATGTTATTAATCTTGAGCGATCCAGTTGTCTGAAGAAAGGTTTTTGATGTCTCCGTGTAGCAGCTTCTCCTTTGTATCACAAATGCTGTTGTCAACGTTTACAATTTCCCTTCCAGAAAGGACAAGGAGCTCCGGGGCGGGAGCCTGCCATCAGTCATGAAGAGCAAAAAGAGATGATGCTGTACTACTACAGGAAGCAGGAGGAGCTGAAGGTAGGTGTTCTTTTGGTGCCCAAGAGCTGAGCTGCTCCGACAGAGCTCAGGCTGCGTCCCTCACCCCCTCCCTTCCCTCTCTGCCACAGAAACTGGAGGAGGAGGACGACGACTCATTTCTAAATGCTGAGTGGGCAGACAACCATGCTCTGAAAAGGCAATTTCACGGTGTAAAAGACATCAAATGGGGTCCAAGATGAAGCTCTGCAAGCCCCTTCTTAAGCTGCTCAGTTGATGCTCTTGTTTGCAGCAAGGAGTTGTGTTGTGTGTGGTAGATTCTTCTGACAGCAGCTGAAATTTTCGCTTCTGCAGCCTTAGGTGTTCAATAAATGTTCATATTTCTCTGTGACTGCAGCAGCACTTTTCTCTGCAAGGAATTGAACCAATTCTCTTGAAGTTTGGTATTTTATTAGCAACCTGTAATTTCAATCTGGAATTGTCACTCTAATTCATAGATAACAAATCTAGTAAATATGTACTGGAATGTTTGGTGTTTTTCAGAGTGGTTTTTATACTCTCTTCTCATTCTTACTATTAGATGGTATGCTCTGGAGAAGATAATTTATTTTATAGGAAATTAATTGCCCCAAACTAATCTGGGGAGAGTTGAGGTTTTCTATGTGCTTGTTCACATTTCAGCGTAGCTATTTCCAAACTGTCATTTTGAAATGAGGTAACCTCTTAATTGTTTAAAGTAAGTGTTTTTATACTTTGTTTCACAAGTAACATCCTTGTGAAACACTTCATTTTCATTCTTTGGGTTTAGTTTTTATTGCTGGTGTATAAAGCTTGGCAGAAATTTTTATACAAAAATAAGCATCATTTGCAGGTAGATTGAATAAATAAACCCAGGTTTAAGAGGACCAGATCTCTAAGATGGAAGGGAAAAAAACCCATCACTTTCCATATCATATGGTCAAAGGGACACAGATCAAGTTAAAAGTCTAATGTTTGCTGAACTTGCATCATGAAGGTTGGATGCAGAAAAGATAATTAATGCCAGTCAGTGAACTGTTAATGGTGGTTTTACTTTAGTCACTGTTTTTTTTACTTTTAGGGAAGTTTGGTGTCTGGTAGTTTTTCTTGAATCTCAACTTTACAGTAACGTGGCTTCTTGCAGAAAGAAAAATCAGCATTTCTGAGTTGCAAAACTTCAAATTTTTTTTTTTTAAATTATTATTATTTCACAGGGTAGGAAAGGTTTTTAACAAAACACTTTGTCCTACTACTTCTTAAGAGGAAAATCAGTGTTCTGGAGCTTATAATATTCTCATTTCCTCTCTGAAAGCAAGGGAAAAGAAGGCATAGGAAATATTTCACACAGATTCTGCACTCCTTTGACTGATGTTCTCTGCTGTAATTGGTGCTGGTTTTTTCTTTAGCTGAGCAAACTTTCCATAGCATTGATGCTTTTTGGAGTTCTCACAACAGTGTTTGTGGATCTACTGGATTCATGTATTGTGGCTGAAATTGAACAAACTCACTGGACAAAGATTAAAGAGTACAGGCACCCAGGAAAGGGTTTAACTAGGTATTTAACTATCCAAGAAGATAATGAGATAGAAACACCACATGTAAGTTTGCAAATTTGCAAAAGTGTTTTGTCTTTCTTTTAAACCACTTATTTCTAGAAGTTTGAGAGTAGCCATGCCCTTCCAGAGGGAAAATCCATTCTCTCTCAAAAGAGGCACACAACAGAATATTGCTAAAACTTTTGTTTTGTGGCCATATTGCCATCCTGATGAAATGGTTTCCACACCTGGTTTCATTCCTTTTCTTTTTTTCACGGTTTTGCTTTCCTGCATTGCTCCATTCTCTGCCTCACCCAGGATTCCGGATAAATAAAAAGGATTTATTTATTGCTTCCTTCAGCCTCGCCCAGCGTTCCTGGCAACAAACTTGAGGCTGTTTTCAAGGCAGGAGTGGGTAGTTGAAACAGCTACACCAGCATTGCCTGTTGCCTTCCAGCAAGTTCAGATATTGATGCTGGGTCATACCATTTCCAGACGTGTGTCATGCCCACAGCTCTGTGTGGGGCACAAACCAAATAGTCCAAACGACTTGCATGCTCTCCTTTGCAGTATTTTCTCCTTAGGCTGCTCTTCTGGGAAATTGCAGGGCTTTTACTGCTGAAACTCCATCCCGCTGTCAGCCCTCAGTGTCCTTCCCTTAGCGTTGCTCCTGCTGCCTCGTGGCACCCTCCTCGTGGATACATCAGCCCTCAGCCTGGAGAGGGAGTAGATTCCAGCTACGGTACTTCAGCTGCTGGTTTTTCAGGGCTTGAGATGGGTAAGTGCATACCTCATTAATTCTCTGTTTTCTCTACTGGATACTTTTTTTGCAGAGGGTGTTGTTTCAGAAAGATCCAAATAATTCAATGTCCATTTATCAGGTTTTCCCCATGTTTGTCTTCATTCTGACTTTCAGACTGCTGTGAACAGTAAACATTTGGGAATGAGGTGAACTACTAATCGACAGCTTTCCCTAATTAGACTTGGAAAGTTTATGCAAAAAGAATAAAATAGAAACCCAAATTCAGACTATAAAGAGTTCAGTCAAAGGAACAGATCCTGAGTGAAGCTTGACCTCCCAGCCTGGAGCAAAAGCTGCTTCCTCTGTCCTGCTGAGTTGCTCCTGGAGCTGGGGTTTGGACAAGGTTTGTCACTATGTTTGAGGACCCATTTAAACAGGCATGCGTAATTAAGCACTGAATTTTTTTCGCCCCCCTCAAAACACGTTCCCAGTGGCTGGGGAATGCTCCATCTTGGGAAGCAGCCACTTCTCTGGCACCTGCAGGAATTTGTTACTGTCCACTCGTGGTATGTGGCAGCAGGCAGAGGAGAATCAGGAGGTGATCAAGTCTGTTAAATCACTGTTTCAATTCAAGAGGTCTTTTTCCTGAAAGGCTGTAAAGGCAAGGAGAGGATTGGGAGTTGGTAAAAGTGAAATGTTTTGCCCCAAGGAGGGGACTACTGAGTTGCAAACTGGTTTCTGCTGATCTGCTAGCACTGCAGTTGTTTTGTCACTAGGAATGAAGACCCTGGTTTCACCTGGGAATCCCGAGGAGGTGTATCAGGTGGATGTATGTGTGGATGAAATGAACAAAACAGGGAAAGGACCTGTGTGCCCAGTGGCAGGAGTAAAGGAAATGGGCACAAAGTGAAACACAGGAGGGTCCCTCTGAACGTCAGAAAACACTTTGTCACTGTGGGGGTGGCCGAGCACTGGCACAGGTTGCCCAGAAAAGTAGTGGAGTCCCATCTTTGGTTGGACCAGGTGTTCTCCAGTGGGTCACCCCTAGGGCACGCTGACTTTACCTAGTCTTGGGCAGAGCAAAGTCTGAAGGAAAGAACTCCCAGCTTTTCTTAGGATGTCAGCTTCTGACATCTGAGGCTTCCCGATAAAAAATGAGAGAAGAAAATGCACACATTTTAGTGGCTGTGAACATTATCTGCCTGACAGATAACTTCCAAAAAAGATCAGCTGGATATCAGCTGGCCTGTGGACCCCAGGCTGTCCAGGAGGGAGTTTCACTGGGACTCAGGGTTTTGGGAAGCCCACCAGAACAGGGGCCCCTGGAGCCTCTGCCCTCAGCCCTGCAGGTCAGAGCCCAGCCCACTCCACTAAAAGGAAGAGGATCAGGTTTTCTTCACTAGTATGGCCTGTCAGCAGGGGGAATTGTTGGGATGTGGATCAGTCCCTTTGTATCTGACCAGGAAATGGGTGGCACCTGCCCCATGAGTCAGGAGCCAGCTCTGGCCCAGAGCCCTCCCCAAAGGCAAACTTGCCTTCTTCCACCCTCAGGACCAAGGCATGGGCTTCTCCAAACCAAAACCTATTTATCAATATCGTGCATAGCAAAGGATATGACCACTTCCTACTTGGAGGGGAGAGCAGTGTCCCAGCGGGAATGCAGCCAGTCTCCTGGGCTGTCCCTGGCCTCTCCTGCAATTTCCCAGTGTTCTGGATGACCTCAACCCCCCGTGCATCTCCTTAGCCTCTCTTCCTTCCGCTGATAGTATGCTGATTGCTGGTGAAATTTTTCCAGTTGAGCGCAGGATTGTGCCTTAGTCATCTGAGCAAGCTCCTTTCCTCCCTTTAAAGTTTTTCCAGGCTTAATTCAACTTTGTATCAGTAGGAAATGGCAAGTCATGTCTCTGTTTGCTTTCCAAGTGTTTCATACTACACTCTACCTGGACACACAGCATCTGAGTGGGGAAGCATAATGAACCCATGAAGTATTACCAATAGGAAGTGACATTTTTCCTCCTTTTGTTCAGTAAATTCCTTGTGGGCTGCAGCTAAAATATTGGAGAGACATTTTTAAGACAGGAAGGCTGTTGTGGTTTCAACTTAGGTACATTTCTAATTTTGTTTTTTGTCCACCTGAAACCAAATCTGCCTAGTCTAACAGTTTTCAAGTGAAGATTGTGAACAGATAAAAAATCCTGAGAATATGACCTGCATTCAAGTGCTGGCTCTAACCCTGCTTTAGGATCAGAAAAAGGAACCCAGTGTTTCCCTTAAGTAAAGTGTTCTTAGTGTGTGGCAATGCCAGGAGTCTTTTATGAAAGCAGCAGCCATTTTGGAGCTCGTCCTTCACAGATTTGCCAGTACAGGTAGCAGCAGGAACACATCTCAGGCAGGTCTGGTCTGATGGTTGAATACATGTGCTTAAATATTTTCCACCTTTTTTAATATTCCTAAACATTTCTGCATTTGGCAGTTGATCCCAAATTACAGTGAAAAGTAATGACTTAAAACTGTAGTGTTTATCACAGAAGGATTTATAGGCAATCAAGGGTATTAAACCCTCTTTTTATTGCATATATTTATTTTTATTTTACAAATAATTATAGTCACTGATACAAATGTTCCTTCACAGAAGGTACATTTTTCTTTTTTTAAAGGGACAGGGTGTCATCCAAAATAAGACATTTATTGTTCATTAATATAAAATGTACTCATGTTTCTAGGAGGTGTCACATCCAAACCACTGTTCATCCAAATTTCCTGTATGATCTGCTCCCTGCGTTCAATCCTTTCGGCCAGTTCCGCTGCCTCTGCTGAGTCATAACCTGAGTAAGAAGGTCTGTAAAGTCCGTCTGTCTCATCCTGGGTGTTCGAAAGGGAGGAATCCTCCCCCTCCTCTTCTTCCTCCTCCTCCTGTTCACTGCTCTCGTAGCCTCTGGCACTCTCTGGCACCAGCTGATCCCTCTTCCTGTGCAATTTCCGTATGTCACTAGCGCACGACGTGCGGATCACCGAGGCACACAGCGTGAGGAATAATCCCACACAAACACTCGACACAAACAGGAGAGCAGCTGTTTCGGGGTGATCTGCAGGCAAGAAAGCCAGGGCTTAATCACTTTACAAACTGCCAAGGCTGATTACAAGCCCCCAGCTGCCATTCCCACAGCGTTCCATAGCCATAAGGCACCCAAACCTTCTGACACTCGCAGCCCAACCCTGCCAGCTCTGCCTCTCCAAACTGCTGGGCAAAAATCCAGCCTGGTTATAACATCGTAAAATAACAACATGACTGCAGCCCTTTATGAGCAGCTCACTGCTGTTGTCAACCAGCTACCAGAACTCTGCACACCCTTTTTGGTTTTTCCAAACATCCTGCCAAAACAGGCCTTACCCTCACAAACAGGGGGCATGAGAAGAGCAACTCTGGGCTCTGCAGGGCCTCTGCAGCATCTCCAGGCCAGGCTGAGGAGGGAGCGCTCCTTCCTTCGCACTTAGTGTTGCTAAGTCACAAAACCTGTTTCATCTCACAGCAGAGATGGACAAGTTTGGGATGGCTTTTTTCTTTTTTTTTTTTTTTTTTTTTTTTTTTTTTTTTTTTTTTTACCCACTCCTTGATGATCCGTATATGTATGCGACCCAACATTTCCAAAGACAGATGTCTCCAGTGCTCTCACAGGTCAGGGCCAGGTTTACAAAACTACTGAACAGCCAAGAGTCCCCATTGAAAATATTAATTTAAAAATATCTTGGCTGCAGTTGCTAAGAGAGTTTGAATCCTTCAAGGTGGGAAATGTTCCCTAAATATCAGTTATGCTGGGATTGTCCCATCAACAAGACTGATTACATTGTAATAACATCATTACCATAAACATGGGATTACTAGTTGTAATCTTCAGAGATAATCCTCCCTTTTCCCACAATGCCACAATCTAGTGAGCCAAGCAATATCAGCCTCATTTTCCTACCTCTAATGTATGCAAATGTAGCCAAGTAGTTAGAGCTAACAACAGTTCCGTCTTTCTTTGGAAGTCTTGATTCCCTGGGATCAAGGTCAACACCTGTGACACGAGGAGGTAAGGTAAATTCAATGAAACTACTAAAGTGATATTGCCCCGGTAACTTTCCAGCTAACAAGTCCACCCAAAGCACAGGCAGGCCAGTGCTGTGCTGAAGGAGCTGCAGAACACTAGACCAAACAATGGTTGATAAGTTAAATAAAGTACAAGTAACAAATTATTGAAAATATCAAACATCCAGAAAATGGCAAATTCATTTAAAAGAGCCTATTACCAAATGAAACCCCTTTGCCTATTCCCATTTGGTTTTCTGAAATAATTTTACTCCATGAATCTTCACAGTTCTCCAGTGGCCTTCCCAGCCCAACCATGCCATGCACTCCTGTTACTGGTGGCAGCATACACACAGAGCCTCATCCTTAACTTCGTGGTGTTCAAGGTGTTGGCATAACTTGTAAAAGATTTTTCACCCTGAAACAACTACAATTTCACTTCTACTCTTCCCAGCATGCTGGCTCTGGGCAGGCTGGGCGGGTCACCCTTCCCGCAGCATTGCTGTGACTTCAGGACTGTGCTCGTATCCCACTCCCAGCCTGTCCCTCTGCTCTCCAACAGGAGGAGCAGCTCTTGCAGCAGGGTTTCCACTACTTCATCCCAAACCCTGATTCAGTTGTTGTACATACCATTGTCCTGTTTGATGGAAGACTTGTTATCGGGGACCAGGGGGTTGACAGCCGTGAGGATAAATTTAGGAACTGCAAAGACAAAAGACGAATTGTGTTCTGTTAGTTTTGAGAACCCTCTCCCCAGATAATTACAAATCCCACTGCTGACATTGGGTTTATTAACCGGGTTTTTGACAGTGGAGAGTGAAGGTTGGACTCGATTTTTGAGATCTCTTCTGATCTTAATGATTGTATGGTTCTTGCAAAGTCAGGGCAGCTCTAGGCCTGTGACTGGATTCACACACCAACCTGCTCCAGGAACATCAGTGCAGCTCCACACGGCCTGGCAACCTGTCCCTTGTTTTCAACCCCTCAAGGGTGTGCCAGCCAGTAGATGGAGACAAAATTGGCCTCTAAATTCAGCATAAACTGGGCTACAGCCAGATGCTAAGTTGCATCTAGATACTGGGTTTGGATGAGGATAATTCACTGTAATTCTAAGATAAATGTTAAAGTCTTGTGTGATGTCATTTGCGAAACTTCTGAGATCGGACAGTTGCCAAGGAGGAAAGTGGGGAGGATGGGAATAAATGAGCTGCATCTCTCTCATTTCATTAATTTATTCCCTGGATAAGTGTTCACAGTCTTCTTCAAATAATTAAAATAAGTACGAGCAGGTGCATTGTACAGAGTGTACATATTCTGGGATGGATGAATGGGCTCTTCAGACACCCAGATCTTGGCATCTGTTCCTGTACAATGTGAAGGCAGATTGATTGATTGATTTTCAGACTGACTGGAGGGGAGAAAAGGAAGAAATTTCAAGTATGATGCCCACCTCTTTCCCACACAGAAATATTTGCCAAGAAATAGTGTTGAGAGAGTTAAATAGAACAGAGGAGACTGAGGTTTGCAGTTTAGCATAGTTTTCATTTGGAAAACAACTAAAAATAGCACTTCTTTCTGAGCAGAACTTTTCTTTCTGTGTGGGCTCAAAGTCAGAGCTGTTTCCTTTCTTGATGAAGGAATGCTTTTGGGACTCTTGGCTCCTGTTTGCAGTGGAAGGCCAACAGATACAGGGGTAAATAAACTCATTTCTATTTTGTCATGTACCTGATGGTAGTTTGTAGCTGTTTTCCAGCAGCGGAATACTTTCCTTGTATTTCCTGTGTGAGGTAGACAGGGAGCAGGATTGTTTCCAGCCTGCAGTCTGCATTTGCAGGCCTGGCTGTTCTGAACAACATGCCTGTGTTGTGAACAATGTCCTGGGAGGATGCACCATCTCCACCGCATGTCTCAGGTAACGTGTGCCCTTTGACCACAGCTCACTAGGGATGCAGCCAAAGGACTTTGTAGCTGTGGAGCTGCTCCTATTGAAGTGTTTTGGGGAATTCTGCTCACTTCTTATGAAAATATATTAGTCTATAGTAAACAATATGGAAACCTGTTCTCTCTTGTCTGAGGAATGAGATGAAGTATGTTTCAATTCTGCAAGGGATGTAGAACCTCAAGCCTTTACTTTCCATAAACCTGCACTTCCCTTTCCATGAGAACGGAAACCCCTCTTGTGAGGGAGAAGCTGTAGATGTGCTCACATGAATCAGGTTTCAGGACTGGGCTTGTACACAGTGCTTCAATTATGCTGGACTGTTTTACCTGAACTGATGCCAGGCAATGCCAGGTTATTTTTCCTAGCTCTGTTGCAGGTGAATTCTGTGGAGCAGACTCTTATCTTCGTAGTATTTCTCAACAATATTGAACTGCATACTTGATATTTTATTATCGGTTGCATTTTTTATAGCAAAATTAATCCCTTAATTCCAGAGTCTTTGCTAGGTGCCGCTGTGCCCAGGGGATTGTTCACATGTTGTTTATGGCTGTGTCACAAACTTCCTGTGTTGAAGGGAAGTGGATATTTAGGAAGGCTCAGTGCCCCTACATGGACAGGTGTGTGTCTTTGCAAGCAGAAATGAGGGCTTGAAAAGAATTGTGCATTTGTTCTTACCACATGCATAGCTAACATTAAGGTATTTTGTCACTCCAGGTAGGCACGGACTTCCAAAATCCCGGCTAGTGACAATGATTTTGCATCTCTGCTTCCCATAACACCTTTTTGATAACACTTCCAGTGCTGTGTAAGACAAACAATCTGAAAGAAAAAAATACATACAATAAGTATGTAACTGCATGTCTAGAGATACAAATCTGCATCTAACCTCAGGCATAACTTTGCCTAAGCAGGATTTCAGAGTTAAATATTAAGATTTGTCAATGCAAGGAAGTCCACTGCAATAAAAATGTGAACTTGCAGCAAGTTAACTCTCCCATGTTGCCTTCCAGGTGCATACTAAGGCTGCAGGAAGAGTCTTGTCAAGCTCCAAACAGGTGCCCGATACAAGGCCTCAATGTACCATTCGAGATGTCTTGGAAAAAATAAGCACATCCAAATAGCTCTCTATCTATTCCATCTCAAATCAAGAGAGATGAAATGCTGTCTCTCAGCCCTGGGTTACTGAGATGAGTTGACTGCACACCCAAGTTCGGTTCAAGTCAGGTGAGATCAATTTTCATGTGTTGCAACAGCTCAGGCTACAGGGAAGTTCAGGGTATTAAGAAGTAGCTCTTGATTTACAGTGAAGAGGTCAAAATGGGCTCAATATTTAACCAGGGAAACATGTGGTTTCCAAAAATGGGTTTTGCATTGGAGCTGAAATTATTTGAGTGGGAAAGTGTGTGAGTCATGCTCTGCTTTAAAAAAAAAGAACGTCTCTGAATGTGATTAAGTTCTCTGTATCCTCATGTGCTAAACTCCAAGCCACAAAGCAAAAAACACCCTGTAGTTTTGGTTTCTAAACAGAAAGGATGCAGAAAGAAAAGTGTGGAACAAGTAATACTTCTCTGAATCTTTCTGCATCACCCCACACACTGTGGCTTTCTGTGTATGACAAATATGTCTTGCTCCAGGCTTCTGAGGCAAGGGTGCTCTAGAGTGCTGAAGCATGGTTCTCTGGGCATCCAAACAGTCCCTCTTCCTATGATGAAGGATGGCACCCAGTCACCTGCCGACCGCTGAAGCTCATTTGTGCCTCTTTAGAGGAAGGACAAACACTGTCTGCAAAGACACTCCAAAAGTTCCCCAAATCCATTCGAAAAGTCTTGACGTTTAATGTGTGAAAATGGGGCAGATTTGTGCTTGTTGGAGTTAACTCCCTGACACCAGTACTAAATAAGTCATACCTGGGTAGAGCCATCAAGAGATATTGGGCTGATCTGTCTGGCAAAGGGCTTGTGGGTTACTTTGGACCCAGTGAATTTTAGGAGAGAGCTCTCCCTTTGAGGTCTTTCTTTTTCAGAGACCTAAAATCCCAATACCTGTGTGTCCCAAGAGACTGCTGGGAAGGCAGGGGAGGGCTGACCTAAAGCATTGGGTAGTTCTGATTAAGTAACTCGGCAGTTTTAGTTTCCCTCCCTGGCAATTTCCAACAAGTAAGGATATATCTGGATGGACGTTTTAGGCAGCCAGCAGCTTAGTTTGGCAAGTACAAAACCAACTGGAGAATATCAGGAGGAATTATCGGGTGATTCATAAATGAATCGGGACTGGGAGCACAACAGCAAACTGAATTATGTTTTCTACAGAACTCCCTGGGAGCTACTCTTGGTGCCTTACAAAAACAGGAGGATGCTGTGCTGATGGTTTTCTACATATTCAGTGATATGGCAAGTATATCTTTCATTTTGCCATTGGTAGGCGTTTGCTCTTGTTTCTGTGGGACTTAATAGCTTCTTATCGTCTCTATCCGTGTTGGATTTGGCTCCTCTACCTGAGGAGCCAGTCATTATATGCCTGCAGGTTCTTGGCAGGCCAGTTTTTGGAGAACCTCCCAAGGCTTGCCTGGTGTCACAGGTGAGCGAATGCAAACCGTGGCTGGTTTCTTCTGCAGAACAGGACAGGCATTACCTGGAAAGACTTACAAAAAAAGCCTATTTAAAACTTCCCGCATTCTAAAAAGATTTTGGTTTTAGTGATTCAATCAAAAATCCTGTCTGGTTTATATGCATCCTTGCTACCTTCCCAGTTGCTCTCCCGGCAGCTATGATGAGAATAACTTGAATGATTTACCCTCTTCCTGGTCAAACACCTTATTCCAATGACTGAATGAGAAGAGGTCAGTGCTGTGTTTTGAGTAAAGGAATCCCACAGAATACCCCCAAGGAAACCATTACTTAGGAGATGAGCATAAATACGCAATGTGGCTTCTTTCTAAGTGCTGTTTGATCTACACAGCTATCCCTGGGGCTTGTTAGACTGGTACCGTACGTTGTCAATAACCCGCCTCTGGAAAGGCACATTCCCAGCATGCTAAAAGGCTGGTGGCATCCAGCAGTGGCAGACAAGGCAGCAGTGTGTGGCTGGGAAAACACTCCGTTCTCCACGCCTCTCTCCCAAAGTTGCTTGTTACACACCAAGACTGTCGGTGGATCCTTTGTACCAGACGCTGCTATGGATGGCACAGGGACACGGGTGTCAAGACGAGGTTCTTAATGCAGTAATAAACTATCCTATCTGACTGCAGCTATTTAATAGTTGGAGTGGAAAGCCTTATTTCTGGAGGAAAGGCTCTTTCAGCTCCCTAATTAGCTTTGTTTGGGAAAGTTTTGGCATGCAAATGACATGCCATAAATCAAGCAGGCTTTAATGAGAAGTAATTTGTCTTCTGGTTTCTTAAAGCTTCTCTCAATTCAGACAGGAGGAGCTTTCCCTCCCTTTCTTTCCACCCTGCCACACAAGACCTGCAGGTGATGGACCATCTTGTGCCAGGCTCCAGCGACTGCTTTCATCCCTGACTGCTCCTTACGCTGCTTTATGTGTCCTGGGCTGTGCCCACCCGCAGAAGAATAAGGAGCTCGCTTTTAAAATCAAAGCAAAGAAATGCTTTGATTTTAAAATAAAAGCAAAGATTTCACACCTCCAAATCAGGACGGCTTGTGCTTTTTGGAGCCCAAATATTAGCTGTGGGGACAAGAACTGACAAGGGGAAACTATGGAGCTTGGAGCAAGCTAAGGCTGCAGGATCCTAAAGAAAGTTGCTGAAATAATATGGTAATTTATGCAAGAGCATGGCACGCAGGGTCCTGCCTATGCATCAGTAAAGGGCCACTTGGAACTGCTGATTCCAGCAGAAACACACAATGTGATCAGCAGCACTTTTATACAAAAAAATAACCCAAACTTGGTCTCTCTCTTCTTCTTGTACATGCATGTGCAGAGTGGGGGATCCATCCTACCCAACACCAAGGGCAAGAGACGAGGGGGTCTTCGCTTCCTGGCAGCAGGAACCAGACTCCCTGCTCCTGCATGTGCACAGGCAGGAGTTCCTTGGCTCCTTTTAGACTTGGGGGTCAAGTATACTTTTCCAAACCTTTCACAAATTTGAGCCGTGAAAAAATAGACCCAGGAAACCCCTGATCTGCTGGTAAAGAAAACATTGCTGGTTTAAGTGATGTGTGTCTCAGAGTGCTCCAAGCAACTTCCACCAGCCACACGCAATCTTCCCAATTCATCTCAGAAAAAAATTATGCGTGCTCTAAAAATGGTGGCTAGTCTCTTCTTCTCTTCAAACAATCAGTACTCATCCTGCCACTGCTCTGAAAACCTCTTCTTTTAAGGGAGTTTTTCCTTGACAACCTTTGTTGGGGCCAAGGGGTGCAGTGGCTCCTACTGGCACCTCTTGGGGCCCAAAGCACCTGCTAAGCTTCTCAGTTTGCTTGGGCTGACACAGGCAAGGACGTTTTCATGTCTGATGTCTGCACACAGAGAGAGCTGACTTAAGGGGTTTTGTGCTGGAAGCAAAATTGAACAATTTTATCCTTACTTTTGCATCCACAAAATTCATTTGACTCCTGTCTCCCACTCCCAAAGTGCCAAGGCAGTGAGGAAGCATTTCCAGATCTTCCTACAACTGCTTGTGCCTTCACTACTCTTACTTCTGCTCTCAAGAGACTTTCCCAAGGGACTGTCTCCCACCAGGCAGAGAGTACATCTTTTAGTAAGAGACAGAAACCAAAAGCTCTTCAGTCAGTGAATAAGAGATGTAAGGCCCTTTGAATTGGCCACAATATCCAAACAAACAAAAAAGAATCACGGCATCATAGAATCCTGTTACATTAAAAAAATCATGACACCTAGTTGGACTGGGAGGAACCTACAGGATTTTGAAAATTGCTCTTGCTTGACTTGCTCACCCCTTCTTCTTATCTGAATTCCACTGGGAAGAGAAGACTAGGACAAAGCCTAACCCCAGGGTATGTCATGGCACAGTGCAAGCTGTGATGAGAGTTTGTGAGTTCTCCACCTCCCTTCTCAACCCTCCAAAAGTGGGACCAGGTAAAAGGGCTGTGCTGGGAGGAATCCCACCTTACAACAACGAGAACCACGACAGGGGTGTAATTCAGGGCTCTGCTGGTCTCTGGTGCTTGAGGGAACGCACATCCGACCAGCCAATGTGCATCCAGAGGAGTTTTTGGGAAGGATATTGCAGTGTTCTAGCTTGCAAGTTGAACCTAGAGGCAACCCATTACCAAGCCTTCTTTCAAGTATTTTCATGTATTAACAAGAGTAATTTATTATTTGAGAGGTGTTTGTTGACCTGAATCTTCCTGGTGCTCTCTATGGTAACCTGTTCTGGCACAATTCTTTAACTTCTTCTGGCCAATAAATTTTCTATTTCCCCATGCACATGTTAGTACAAATATAAAAGAGATAATGGATCAGAAAAGGCAACAACTCACACAGGAACAAACTGCTACGGTTTCCTGCTCTGGCGCTGGGCACAATAGATTCCTCTAGGCAGAACCATCTGCGACAAAACCACACCCAGGATTTTCTTGTGAATTTTTTGATAGTCTTAGTAAAACAGGGAGATTGTTTTCTGGAAATTTTGTGCGGTCTTAACAGTGCTGGGCATTTAGACAGCTGCAGAAGATGTTTTTTACTATTAAACTGGCTCAGAAAACCAGTTGCATGAGTAGATACTCAGGCTAAATGTGAAGGTGAGGCTTGGGATCCTACAAGTGCTCAAGGCTGCACAGATATCTCCCATAGCAGAGATGGATTTATATATTTTGTTTCCTGTATGGAGAAGAGCCTTTATGCCAAAAATATGTTATGTTCTCCTGGGTTCCCTTTGAAGCAAGGCTCTGAAAATCTGTCAGCTGATTTGACAGGTGGTTCACAGAAAAGTGATGCTTAAGAACACATCTGTCCCACCCAAAGCTGCCGTTTGTCATTGCTATCACACATATCAGCAGCTAGCCGAGATCTTGAGGTGTATCCAAATGAATACCTGGTACACCCGGCAGGACCCTATCAAGTACAGAGAGAGGCAAAACTTTTGAGCTCACTAGAGACTTTCTGTGCCTGTCATTAGGACCTACAGTTATCTTCTCTTCTGCATAGTGCTAAAAAAACTGCCTCACAGTTTTTCTGTGATGCAGTGAAAGAACTGGAAAGGCTTGAGCGCTGCCCTTAGGCCAAGTTGCACCACTGTGAGCAGAAACAACAATGGATATGTGTTGGAGCCAATTTAGCTTTTGGTGCAAACATAACTACTCTGATTCAGGAAGGAAGAGCTGTCTGAAGTCATTACATTCAAATTACCATTGTGTTCCCTGAGTGAAAGGTACACAGTCATTGCAGAAATCTAATCATGCACCCACTTACATCTGTAGGTGCTTAAATCACCACACAAGTAAGATTCAGGCTCGAGACAGATAGATCTGGAGTCAATTGGATCTGGCTTCTAAGTGCCAAGTCTTTTGTGATAACTGAATGTGAACTCCCATGCCACAAAGGGGCTTTTGGAAATTCCACTGCTTACAGAAGGTCACTAGTACCATGCAGGAAGAGGCCAAGCACTTCCATTAAGTTGCAGGAAATCTATACAAGGACCTACCTTCTGTAGATCTACTTTGTGTTTGTCTCAGCTTTTATGCTCTCTCCTATTACCAGTGTCTTAGGCCACTTTATAGAACACAAAACCAGCCCCAGGTTTCCAGGGTGTTGCTGCTCAGGTGCTTGTTGCTTTTGCAAATTCTTTCTCTTTACCACAGGAGACTTTATCCAGTAGGAAAGATTTGCAGAATTCTGATGTGTGAAGTGTGAGTGCTGACATCAGAGGCAAGGGAGTGATTTTGAGAAGTCAGTGAAGTGCAAGATATAAGCGTGGTGGCAGCCTCTCTCGATCAGCTGAGACATCTCTGCCTTGTGTCACCTGTTAATGCCACCATCCTAAGGGGTGCAGGGTCCTGTCAGAGACCTGCTATAATGTTTCCTCCACAGAACAGACAGGCACTGCTGAGTCTGTGTCAAGGCCTGAGAGAGTCGATGAGAAACACAGATCTGACAATACTGAAGTCTAAGAACAGATTGCAATTTTCAGCCAATAAATTTTTAATAGCATCTGTGTAACTAAGTAGAAACATTGGCTTGCAGACAAAGGGCTCTTAAGATTAATTATTGATCTCTTCTTGATGTTCAGAGATGCTTCTCATAGATGACACTTAAAGCATGTTTGTTAGGAGCAATGTTAAACCTTTGCACAGGGCTGGCACCAGTCATGCAAGCCCTTCCCTGTGTAGTAGCAAGGGGTTTGAACAGCACATCTTGTGCTGGCCTTTGCCATGGCATGAAAAGTTATGGTCATGCCTTCAGTGTCACCACTGAACATATTATTCACTTTAGTACTATGTACATAGGACGTTCCTGGCTTGGTGACTTGACTCTCCTGCCAGAGAGAAGTCCCGAGTACATTTTACTTTCTAGCGTGCCACCACAGCCTTGGAATCTAGCCGTACAGCAGCATCTAAAGCATTGGCCTGCCTCAAGCACCCTCTCCTTACAGTCTGCAGCTAAGGCAGGGAATATCTGGCAGAAACAGGTATCAGAGAAGGAGCAGTAAGACACAGTATCATGACACTCGGGTCACCTGGCCATTGTCAGAAGCTGGGGGAAGAAGAGAGGCAAAGAGCTGATTAGTATATGTCACCTAAATTCAAGACAGGCAAGGGAACCAGTTTTTGATGCTAATCATATTAAGGACTGATTAACTATATGAAAGTTTATTACTTTGCTGCAGTTATGACTCTATGTAATAAATGTTCCTCCCTCATATTGGGCAGTTCATTTGAGTTTCAGAAATAATCTGTCTCACATTTCAACCACCAATGCTTTCAAAACACCATTGCTCTTGCACCTGAAGTTTCTTCCCACGTGTGTCCCCTCTTCCCTGTGCTCCTGCCTGGAGAAGGTCCCTCAATGGTGCCCAAACATACCAAAGGGGGGTGTGTGCTCCGCCTTTGTTGAGCAGACGCTCTCCTCATGTGCCCATCTGCCGTAGGTGGCTGAGTAGATGATAAGGAACTTGGATTCCTGACAGTGGAGCTTCAGTTCCTGGTTTTCACATGCTGATTTGGTTTTGTGTTCAGCTAAAGTAGAAGCAAAACAGCAACATGATAGCGTGAGGCAATTTATTTAGCTGGACTGTTAGTAGCAAGTAGCAGCAGGACAGAAACCAGCTTTCCTGCAAATGCTGTTGCAAGTGGCATATGGCACCTGTACAGCCAGACACAAAGTCAAGAGCAGAGCGCTTCTTCCAAATTAATTGCTCCCAAGTGACTATCTAGAGGCTGTGGTTCCTTTTTGAACAGAATAAAAAACCCTAGCTTTTGCCCATCTCCTTTCCCAATGGAATAGCCTCCCTGGTTTCCTGGCTTGCTTTCCACTCCTGCTCAGTAAGAGAAGCTTCATCCTTCCCTGTTGTCTCTCCTCAGGACACTGTTGCATTCTACACATGCCTCAGCTGCCTCTGTGCACTCATCAATCACGGGCAGGGCTGGCACTGCTCAGTGACAGCACTGGGCGAGGGGCGGACAACGGGAGGACAAAGGCCAGGACGGGGCCCCCATCCCAAGCTGGACAGTGCTCTCAGCTGTATTTGCACAGCTCCATCAAGGTCAGTGGGTTTCTCTGGGTGGCACTATCCAGCAAAGGCTCATTTGAAAGTTTGGCTGGCAAAGTGATGTGAATTAGGACACTGAGAAAAATCCACCCCCCACCCTGCTCAGCTGGCACAGGCACCCTGGCAGCATCCTCAGCAGAGGTGGGGAAGACACAGAGTTCATCTTCATGGCTTATCCCTCCTAAGGAAACCCTTTAAATCTGCCAGCTGGTCAACAGGGCTCTTCCTGAGCTATTCCTGAGCTTCCTCTTCCACTCTATTCATGACATTTTACCTTCTTGAGTCTTTCTGGTTGAGCTGTGTTGCCAAACCTTTTTATGGCAGATAAAGCCAGGGAGAAGAGTTTATTCTCCTTTGTCCTCAAAAACGTGAAAACGGGAAAAGGAGATTCCTGAGCTGGGCAGAAGGAAAGGGAGACCTTATTGTTAGCGAGTGATGTCCCCGTGAGTGGAGGGTGGATGCTGGTTCTTGGGGAACTGGACAGAGAAAAACCTCTTATCTAGTCATGAATGAGTTTGAGTTTGTTTCATCCAAAACAGAACAGATAAAACAACGGGTTAATGTTCTTGGTTACAGTCCAGTTTCTTCCATTCGAGTTTATCAACAGCCACAAGCTTATGTCTAAGAAAGAGAGATTTTGAAAAATACTTGATCTGCTGTGGGTTGTGACTTCTGCAGAAGCACCTGCCATACTGTGCACCCATAAACAGGCTGAAAACCTGGGGTCTCTGCCCAAGGACTGACAGCCTAAAGCTGGGCTCTGAGTCTGCCTGGGTGTGCTGGAGAGGCTGTGGAAGTACATATAACCCCAAGTGGTATCAGACAAGGAGAAGAGCCCAACATAAACCTCTGCAGGCATACAGCAACAAGAATTCTAAATAGATGAAAAGCTAAGGGATTTAGGCAACTGCTTAAGTGCCCACTTGAAGGCACGGGGACTGCAAAATATACTTGAAGTTATCCTGAAGTGATTTCCTGAGTAAGGATTCTTTTCCACTGCCAAGACTAACAATATTGGTATCTTACCTACAAATATAAATTTCCTGTCACAAGAACTCGTGTAATTTGCACTGGAATTGGACTATTTCTCAAAACTGAAGGCAGCAGTTGCTGTTAAATATGCTTTTGACCAGCTTTTTAAAAATTCAGATCACAGAAAACACTATATACTCAGAGAAGCTTGTCTCCCATGGGAAAAAATATTAAGCAGCTTCTGAAAGTGAACAGGATCCAGATTCACTTTTGATTAGTAAAAAGAGATTTCTAATGACACAGACTGCTATGATATTCATATCCATCTACTATTAATAATGGACTAATTGCAATATGCAAAAAGAATTAAACTATTGGTATACTAAAACAGATCATGAAAATTTAAATTTCAGGTGTTTTTTCCCCTAATGATTGGCCCAGTGTGTCTCCCTGGGAGTTTTTGAGTTAGTGCTTTGCAAAAGGTAACTTCTGCCTACTCTGATCCGTCTCTCTGCTCTGGCTTCCACTTTCCAGTGTGAGCTGGCCCTTCAGTTTGCTTGCCACCTACTCCTGTTCTACCACTAGTGTCTATCTTAGTGTTCTGATCAAAGAAAATCCCCCTAGTGCTTTCTCCTTTGCTTGTGGGTTGGTATTTCTGAGTTGGCTGATGAACCTACCCATAAATCATCATTCATCTGTTTTCTTTGGGACCCATTTCAGCCACACTGGGGATTCACTGCCGAATGAGCTGAGCCCCCAGGCTACTGGAGCTTATTCTCATATACTGTAACAACAAGGAAAACAATTAAAAAACCACCAGTAAAGGAAACTTCATGAGGATTGTCTTAATCATTCTTCCACTTTCTCATGTTTACAAAGTGGATTCTCTTTGAGGCAAGATTTGTCCCTTCACATATCAGCATCGAATACCTGCACAGAGCACAGGTGATTCTACCATAAATGCCTCTAACCAAGTCAGCACATGTATCTTCTGGCCATTATTCTGTAATTGGGAGGTATTCTTGAATCTTTGAAAGTTTTGGGGCCAGTTCCTGAAGTATTTTTGCATATTCCTTCCTAGGATACTTCTTCATCATTTGGATCCTTAGCCCAGGCATCTGGTTTTGCTGTTCAGCTCTTTGTAATATGACATTATCATTGCTGTCTCACTAAAAATAATGTCCAAAACATTTTTCCTTTCTAGTCTGATGTCTGACATCTGCCCCTGCTAAACTACACTGGTCATTAAATTGGCAGCAAGCACCCTGAAGCTGCAAACACAACGGAGAGCTAAGGTAAAGTAGAAAAGAACAAGTTGTTATCAATCCAAGAGCCCCAAAACTTCACATGGGTTTATGCAAAGCCTTGTGCAGGGGCATTTTAACCAAAACAAACAACAAAACATGCAAAAAACCACATTTGCCTGATAAAGATTACTTACTAGGTTTGCATTTAAAGGAGACAAGGAGGAATTTAGTAGTCCCTGGACACAGATCAGGCCCAAAAACCCGACTATTGACAAGGAGTTGGCAGGATCTCAGGTTTTGGCATTCATCCAGTACTTTCTAGAACAATGGGCAAAAAGGATAGTCTTGACAACAAGGTATGAAACTATACAGCAGTGAAAACACTCAGTTGTACATTGTTCTACACAGGAGAGAAATCACAACTTTTTGGCTATAAACATTCAAGAAATGTCTGTATCACTGGAGCTAGTCCATAGCTCTACTGGACTTGGAGTCGTGGCCAACTTTATGGGAACACATTCATCACAGCTATGGTCATGGCAGATTAGGATGTTACCAATTTGCTGTTGTTTGTCACTTTTCCCTGTGCCCCTGGGGAGGCTAGCCAAATTCCCCTGAGTGCCACCACAGCCTTGATGGTGCAGAGCCCAGAGCAAGTGGGGACACACTACACCCCCAGCTGTCTCACTGACATGCTTGAGGCACTCGTACACTCCTGAGCACATTTGTGGGAGTGCAATGTCCAGGAGAAGCATGGCAACTCAAAAAGGTGTCTTTTTAACCACTTCTCGATCTACTTACATGTACCTTAACATGCTCTGTAATAATCTTCACTTGAAAGAGTTCTGACTAATGACAAGCACAACCTGAGCTGTAAGCCATGTGTAGGACCTCCTGCTTCCTTCTTGCTCGCAGTTACGCACTAACGTTATCAGATATTTGCTTGACTTGCCATGAGCAAATTTCAGAATTGGTTTGATCAGATAGCACAGATGATGTGTAAGTCTATCCTCAGCCTCCTTGTCTTGTTTTGTGGGGTGTTTTTTAATGCTCTTCTAAGTCCATATCTACTCCAAATTTTTTGGCCCAGCAGTATATCCTGGTTCTTAGTGTACAGCTTCCCTGGGAGTGGCAACAGAGGAGTTCAACAAACAGGTCAACAGCGCTATCTGCAAAGGGTCATGTGGGCTCCCTCCCAGTCTGGCAAAAGGACTGAGGGCTCCTACTGCTCATGCTGGTGTTCCCACTCCAGCTATGCTCTTGGAACTGTAGCTGCAGAAAATATGAAGACATCACCAGGGCGAGTCTGTGTCCAGTTTTTAACAAGCTAAACCACCTAAAAACCACACAGTTTAAATGCAGCAGCGTATTTAGGAAATTCTTACTCACCTCCAAAACTCGGTTAAGTGGGAGCTTTTCTGACACTGATTTTGGATAGTCTGTGTGGTTGTGCACAGAATTAATTATATTTAAAATCACAACAGGCTCTAACAAGGAGGATGTTTTCTCCAGGTCACCCCACTCTTAACAGGAGTAACTGTAATATACCATTCTGATAGTTTTAGGTAATCCCTCAAAATCTATGGGAATTTTTGCTTTGTTTCTCATCAGAAGAGGTCTCAGTCATACCAAGAGGCCAGATCACAAACTGACCACTGCAATGGCACAAGCTGCATTCCTGTTTCCAGGGTGAGAGAGTTGGCAGTGGCTGGATCTCTGCTGTCATCACTGGAAACCTTCCCTCCCAAACAACGACACACATTGGCAGCACATTGCAGTGATCCTACAGCTCCCATTGGCAGAGGATGAGGACATTCATCCGACACTTTTTGAGCATTAAACGTACTCTAAAGAGTTTAAAAGGGAAGGAAAGCACAGCAGACTTAATTTTATCGGTCAATTCTCCTTTTACAGAGTTGCAAGTAAAACAAATAACTCCTCCTAAATTGGGGTAGTTCTGGAAGGGACCAGTGAAATAGTAACATCTTTGGTAAATGGAGATAGCTGTCCCCTGCTGAGTCACCTTCTGTTTGCACCTGATCCGAATCATCTCCTGTGCATCTGTTTGTATTTTCTCCTGCCTAATGTAAACAGCAGTAGCATTTTCTCTCCTGTTGCTGTGCAAAAGCACGCAGCCACAAAAGCAAACAGTGATACTCAAAATAGCACTGGGCAGTTACTGTCTCTAGCCAGATCCAGCTTTGCAGTGATGCCTCCAACTAGAGGGCTCTGTCATACATGCCCACGATGCTTCCTCCTAGCTAAGGGGCATCGTCTCGCCTGCCTGTGCAGACTGCAGATCCACTTCCAAAGGGGAGGGGAGGAGGGGTGAGGTCACTGGTGCTCTTTTCTAAGAAATCAGTTTACAAGATGTGTCCCTTCCCAGAAGTGGAACTCCCTGAGATGCAGAGCATTTGTATTTCACACGTTCATGGCCTTGCCAAAATGCTTTTGTGCCTTTGATCAGCCACACTGCTCGAATGATGATGGTAGTTTATACAACAGTTACCCCATGCTGTGTTTATTATATTCAGGGGGGAAAACTGCCCATGGAGACCCCAGAAAGGCATTCACAAGCCCAAAATAATCATTGGTGCCACTTTGCTGCAGTCAGTAATATAACATCAAGGATGCATCTGGCCTGCTGGTTTTGGTGGAGAGATGTACTTTCACATGGCCCGTAAGGTCGTGTCTGGAATGTCCTCAAAAATTGCAGTACGTCATGGGCAAGCCACACTTACAAAATTGTCCTAATACTGTTTCTGGAGAGAGGATATTATTGCCAAACCACTTCATAATACCCTTCAACTCAGTAGGGGTGGGAGCAGACATTCCCTAATGATAAGAAGGAACGTGTAGTCTACAGACACAAATGTTGCAAACTTCATCAAAGCTTCTGTAGAGCATTTACCAACAGAAGAGTTTAACCAGCTGAACATATTCAGATTCCACTGACTACTCATTTTTGCAATGATTACTGAATTAGGAACAACACTGGGTATTTTTCGCTATGATAAATCAAGCCTTTGACAGCAGTGTAAGTCAGACTTGTTACAAAAGTCTCCAGAGCAGAAACTAATAACTGATGAAGTATAAATCATTTTAAGCTATACTAAAGCAGGCCCAGCAAACAAACTGTAGGTGTTGCTGATACAAATCAGGTAGTCACAGAAATGCAGGTGTCTGCAGAAATGCTTGGGATTTGCTGTTTAGCTGTTGCCGTGCCTTTTCAGTGAGGGAAGACAGGCATGGAACAAGCCAAATGCCAACCAGGATGTCATCTTATTTGCTGGATTTGTAACCCAGCTCTGTCCAATGCTTGTATCCTCCCCCGGGGTCAAGGAGGTCCTGTGTGATAGATTAAGACCGGTCAGCTCAGTCATGACCAGCCATTGAATGGAAAGGAGCTGACTATTCTAGGGAACTTTAAAAATGGGGTTTCCAAAGCAAGGCTCATCACAATGGAAGGCAATCTTCAAAGCTCTCACAATCTTACGGTAATACCCTGCTGGCCAGACAAACCTTTGCAGCTGTAACTCTTTTGGTGGTAAACTGCCATTGGTACAGTGTCATCTCATTCAAGGCTGAGAACACTTGCACAGAAACAGCAGGGAAACTGTCAAAAACATTCTGTACCTTAAGAACTTTTACAGTGTGCGGTACCTGCAAAGAAGTGGGTGCCAAGCAGTTCCTGGGTTCTGTCGTCCTGGTTTCAGGCTCCTGAGTACTGCACATGTGGGGGTCCTGCCCATAAAATGCTGACTGAACACTGATGGTTGAGTGCCGAGGGCAGTGCAGGCTCAGGTGCTGCCCGTCGCAGGCATAGGCGGTGTGATTCTGCAGGAGCTTCGTTAGGTAACCTAGAAAATATTCAGCTCTGTTACAACTAGCACAGGAAATTACAAGCTCATTAGATAATAAGAAAACCACAATCAGTCTCTGGAAAGGGCATTGCAGTCAAGGTTATACATCTGGCCTGCAGCCACTCAGTTCTCTGAATGGGTTAGCCCTCGTAGCGCTCCAGGCTGGAAAACACGAGGTCTCGTGGCAGGGAGTCCGAGCCCTCCCACCTCTCCAGCAGCAGCAGGATGTGTTGTTCGGACAATACATGGGCTCAGGCCCTTGCCAGTCGTGGCTGCTCACGATCCCTGGGCATGTCTGCAGCAGTCGGAAGGGTATTACTGGGTTTTGTGGGCCAGGTTCTTGCATTCCAGCTGCCTAAGGCATTCCTTATACCTCTTGTGCTGCACTTTTGGGCTCATGGGCAGTTGTGTTTCACACACTATTTAAGTATAACGAAGGAAAAAAAAACCTCACATTTTCTCGTGGGAACATTTTCTTATTGTGGCAGAATCAGGGGCTTTTTTGTATCATTAAAACAAAAATTAGTTTTCTCAAAGAAAATACTGAAAAAGAGTTCACTCCTTTTAATTAATTAAAATTTGCCCTTTAAATAAAATGTGCCGTTTACTTTTCACACTTACTTTCCCCAAAGACAAGCAATTTTCAGAAAGGTCTTTAAATAGAAACTTTGGTACTCTAAGCAAAAGATAGAAAAATCATATCATCATAGACAGGTTTGGGTTGGAAAGTTCCTTAAAGACCACCCAGTTCCAACCTCCCACTAGAACAGGTTGCTCAGAGCTCCATCCAGTCTGGCCTTGAACACTTCCAGGGATGGGTCAAACATTTCAGTTCTTTTTTCCAGCTCCAGCTGTGCATCTGGATAATGACAATCAGCTTCCCTCTCAGTCTGCTGGAAGGAGAAGCCTGCTCCGTTGTTACGGCTCTACGTCTAAAGCCCAGGGGAGGACAGGAGTGAGGCAGAGGCACCTTCCAGCACGGCAGAGCTGTAGGTGAGTTCCTACCTCACTGACCTCAGTCTGAGCACTGGCCCTGGAACTGAGACAGAAAAAATTTCATGCCCTGCATTTGCAGTCTGGATCTCAAGGAGACCAGTCCAGCAGCAATCCCCACAGCTTCTCACATGTTAAAAAGAACACAACCAAATCCATTCCCTACATTTTTTGTGTAATTGAGATAACAAGTAATTGAAGTTCCCTGCCAGAGCCCCTCCTCTATCAGGCTGCTCCTGAGAGATGCTGAGTGCTGCCAGAAAAATGGGTCAAATGCCCAATTGCACCCAAGTGACTTCACTATGGCCAGTGCTGCAGAGGGGCCTCCTGTGGCATTTGCTGAATGCCTTGGCATCTCCAGCATGGCATAAAGGGCCACAGAGTCAAGAGTATTCAGCCCTACATGAGCTGTGGGCATTTAACACCCTCAAAGATACAACCCAATATTTTTAATCATTTCAGTTCTTTGGGTTTTAAGTTACGTGGGGCCAAGAGTGCTGTATACAAAACAGTCCAGTATTCCCTAAAGAATATCAGCTACGCTGTGATTTGGATGAGTTCCCTGGCATCTTAACAGCTGCTTTGATCCTGCAAATTCCTAATCCAGCATCTAAGCACCTTTCTTCAACAATTGCAACTATTCAATCCTTTAAAAAAACGTCATTATAAAAACTTGCTCTGATTCTGTAGGAGCAATATGATTCACTTGTAAGAAGGACATTTAGTGGACTGGTGAAAACAAGACATCTTGCTCTCCAGCCTTCCAAGGAGCTTAAACATGAGGTCCAGGAGCCTTCAAACTAATTGGCAATCTAAACAGAGAATTTAGATCTATTTTTTTCTTAATCAATTTTTTAAAAATCAAATTTTGCTCAAAAGCACAGCAGAGAAAAAAATTACAAAACAATACAATAACCTCCCTTTTTCCAATAGAAAAAAAATCCAGAAATTTCTTTCTACTTTCATATAAAGCTTTGAACAAGCATTACTAGTGATCATTATCTTTCAGCTACAGGAAATATGCTGTCCTTTTGTCTACGTCACAACATGAGCTTCAAAAGTGGAAGCAATCTCTTTTTGTCAGAAATGTCAAACCAGAAACACCTTTTGAAGGCTGAGATACCAAATGCCTGCCACTTGTTTTCTCCCAACATCACTGCTGTAACCTGTAGCATTGATAAGGCTGTTACTGACTACCCAGAAATAAGTTGATATGTAAAATAATGTCTCATTATTAGCATTCTCAAACCAACTTTGAACTCAAACCCCCAATGCTGTCGTTCTGGCACAGATTAACCCTCAGCTGGATGGCTGTATCCGGGCCTGGAACCTGATGAACCTGGGACATTCAGGAGTTAATGAAGTTATTCAAGGAAAAAAAAGCAAACACTGTTTAGTAGCAATGGGAAGAGGATCCTTCTACCCTGGCACTGGAATGGCAGCATTCCAGATAAGCTATAGTAAGTATTTTTTTATCCCTATGTGTTTTGCTGGGCTGGTGATGGAACTGATGAATTATTAAAAGAAGGAAAATAAAAAAAAACCCACACAAACTCACCTATACACAATGCATCCATCAGTGATTCCCTTAACTTCTCTTAGAAGCTTTCTTGAATGAGAATTCTGATCCCAGTAGTGTCACCTATTCAGTTTCTGGAGTGCTTTACATTCAGAAGTTTATTTGCAAAGGTTGGGTGCTATCTAAGATCCAGGATTAAAAGTTAGCCTGGATTTTTTTATTTGCTTGGTTTTCTTTAGAATTATAGTTCTTTCTAGAAGTTCCAAAATTAGCACTTATTTTTCCACGGTGGGGATTTACTGCTTAAACATGACTCTGCTGTTACTAAAATCCGTGTGTATTTGCACACAATAAAGGATGAAAATAATAATGGAAATTGCTCAAACCTTATGTTCTCTGATAAGAGGAGAGGTGACATAGTATCTAAATTGCTCATCTCACATTGCAGACCACGTAAACCTGCATTTTTCATTACTGCCCACGCAGACACAGGCGGAGCACTCAGTCCTTTGCAGCTCACAGCCCATGCTGAGGAAGAATTCCCACTCCAAAAGTCATGATTTCCTCTTATCCTTCTCTGAAAAATTCCAGGTTCTTTCCTGTCCTCATGCTGGCCCTCTCCTCATAGCAGGCCACTGCCTGCCCTGCACCCAGCAGTTTTCTCAGCAGCTGCTGCTTCTCTGCCTTTCTTGGGCAGTGTGGCCTTGTAGTCACCCTGGTAGAAGCTTCACCTTCTTGAGACCATGAGTATCCATATATTGTGTACTGTCTTCTGTCCAGAAACACATTTTCTCAGAGGGAGCAAATTCAGCCAAATGACAATGTAAAGTTGGGGGAAAATCCTATGTGAACTCTTCAAGTAATAAGTCATAGTGATCAGGAGTGAGGGCATTGTGAGGGTTGGGCTCTTCCTGGGGCAGCTTCCTGTCCTCTCCTTTTGTATTTACTTCATCAGTACCTGTTAGTCGTGAATTTGGGGAAAGCTTTCTTTTGCTTGTCTAAATGGTCTAAATTGCTTTGTCTAAATTTGGGAGCTGCAGGCTGTTCCTGGACTACAGCAGACCTCCAAGTCCTGGTCCCCTGCATGTCAGGGAAGTCCTCACTAGCTCCTTGATGGCCAAGGAGATTCCCTTTCCCTGAAGAGCCGGGCAGAAGGATGGCTGGAGCACAACCAGCATGGATGGAGTGAGGTCATGGCTCTGTGTGCACTTGGGCTGGGCAATCAGAAGACTTGTGAGTTATGGGGTTTCTTACCCTGAGCAAAGGGAATTATAACTGGGACCTGTAAAAAACCTTAGATGACTTAATGTTTTAAAGCTAATATTGGGGTTTTTTTTCGTTGTTTTCTGGGTTGGGTAATGGAGAGGGGAGGTGGTCTTCAGCTGCAGCAGTCACTTTTCCAGTGCAATGGGGAGGACTATAAAGTTCCTCTTTTTTCAGAACTAAAAAATGTCACTCTTTAAAACAATATGAATCTATACCAAAAAAGTTAACTACCATGAGAATTGTCTAAATTAGAAAACCTTGGCAGTACTGCAGTATCCCAATAACATCTTTACACCTCGTGTGAAAGCCCCACTAGGCACTTTCCCATTTATCCAGGACACACATTCATTAGCAATGTATGGGGTGCTCTGCATATGGAATCACGTATGTGATGTTAGAGACCGGCTCAGAAGCTAAGCCTAAAGCGCACAGGAACAAAAAGATCCTATTGGTTTGGAGGACAGAAGGTATCATCCCACCCAACTGTCTGCCTAACCCAGACTACTCATTCATTGTAATCTTTTACTGAGACTCAAAACACCAGTGCAGAATCCAAGCGTAATCCTTTCTTCCAGAATTAGCCAAATTAGTCACAGCATCCGCTCTGTTGACAAAGAACTTCAACTAAAAAAAACACAGCACCAGAGAAACACACAAAACACTGAGGCTGAGCAGCTGAACAAAGCTTTGAGCCTTACTTTTTACTGAAAAGGAGTACTGATAAACGATTAAAAAAATGACTGGCAAAAATAACTGGCATAGGAGAATAAATAGATACCTCTTTGTGTGAAAAAGAACTCTTAGGACGTTATAGTTTCTCATACTTAACCCCTTGCTCCTGGCATAATCACATTGAATAGCAACAATTAGGGTAGCAGTGGACCCAAAGGTACGGAAATGCAGAAAGAATTTTTTTTTCACTCAAAACCACTGAAAATCTTGGAACTTAGAAAGTTCTGTGTATGTTCAGTCCAGCTTCTCTGCCCTGGCATGAGGTCCCCAGATGGACGGATCAAGGAGAAGAGCATTTCAGGCTGTGAGCCCAGAACACTAAAAGCAATCTCAGCATTGGCTCAGGTAATGTCTTTTGGGTAAGAGAGTAGCTTTGCAGAGCAGTATTTTTAGAGGCTGAGACTGTGCAGTCCACAAGCTATGAGGGTTCTCAGAATTGGGCTTTCATACACAGATTTAGTAACATCAGTTCCTGTGCATCATTCAATTTAGTTTAATTAGCACAGAAATTTGCTAGCTCATTTTAAAGACATACCAATCTATTTTAGATCAAAATAGATCAAAATAGCACACATATTGTTGTGGGAGTCCCAGAAGGCTAGTCCATCCGGTAAATCTCCATCAGCTCCCACAGTGCTGTGAAGAATTGTGCCAACACTCATTAAAAATACACAAGCCAGATTGGTGAGTTTGAAGGAAGAGATTTCATGCAGTGATAACAGAATTGTTAATAAACTCTACTACAAACACCATTAGAAGCACAGCTCCGATATTGATTGATGTTTGGGATCCAGCTGCAGTACTTCTCCAGCAATATTTTCTCTGTTGGTTTGTGCAGGAAGCATTGAGGAGAAATTAATTCCCGAGTTTCAACCCCCATCCCATCTGCCATACCCTCTGCTGGTCTCCAGAGGCAGCTATGCCACAGATCATGCTGTGCCGGGGTTACTCTGTCCACAGGGACAAGGATATGCCTCTTGGCATTCCCTTTCACCTTGGCTGTCTGCAAATTCTGCCCGTGGCAGCTCTTTTTTATGATTAGTAATTGAGGGTGGCAAAATGTTACCCAGGAAAGACATTGTTTCTAAAATCCATGACGCTGTGTTTCTTGCTTCATCATTTTATTCTTTCTTTTCTAAGTGCCTTGTAAACATGCCGTTTGACTCATTCTAGCCACGCTACATGTCACAGTCTTTAATCAGTAAGAAATACACTTAGGCAGAAGCATTGTTTATTCTTCTTGCTGTTCAGAAATTAGCACAACAGCTTTACTCAGCAGATGCACAGAAAAATCTGTAATTCCTTAGGATATGTTTTCTTGCATAGTCACCAATCTGATTTGATTTCTCTCCATTGCTTGTTTTTTTCAGTGTGCTTTTTTCCACTCTTCCTCTCAACCCTTGCTCTCTTTGCTTAGTGACTACCATCCTACTGACTTCAGCCTTTCACTTGTACTGCAGAGATGGCATGAAAGGTTGGTTTTCTGCACAAGGAAAATGTTTTTCATATAATCACTCTATTTTTTGTATTATCTAAAACTTTTTTATGAGAGGATAGATGTTCACTTGGAAAAACTAGGGATAATCTAGTTTCTCTAATAAGATAGTGACCACAAAACCCCATTCCATTTCCAAATGCCTGCTTTGGTTTCAGAGCACCCAAAGCTGTTGCTTTTCTTAGATTCGGTCCTTGAGAGTTTTCAGTTGCCCATTTCTAAAAGGAGATGAAGCTTATGAGATCCTGACCTCTGTCCATCTGCCATTCCCTTATTCAACTCAACACCTTTTAAGCTTAATGGCCAGTTTCAAACCTGAGGGGTGAAGGGCTCAAAGAAATAAAGTTCCTACAAGTTTCATGGAAATTGAAGCCTGAGCTGCCACTTCCAATTCAGTCTCAATGACTAATGCTGCAAGTGAATTGGCAGCTGGAGAGACAGGATGGTTTTCTTGGAGAGCCATCAGCCTGATGCCAGTGGAGCGATTCGTTTCCACTGGCCTTACTGACAGATGAAGGATTAAGTCTCCAAGAAAATGGATGCTTTTGGGATAGTATGGCAATCAAAGCAGTGAGTGAGATGTCAGTCAGGTTTTTCATTAACTTGATGCCTTAGGTTTTAACTTTTATATTTTTTCAAGTCCTGCCCTGCCCAGTGTAACTCTGCAGTCCCTGTAGCTCGTTAGCTGCCACTCTCCTGTGCTCAGCCAGACAGAACAAAGCCTCTCCAGCTCACTCTCCAAGGACACCCCGACCCTCCTAGGCCCAAAAGTGCAAACCTTCATCTTGGGGAGAGGGGGCAAGCTCAGGGAAATTACATCGTTAGCTAAAGTTTTAATTGGCGAATTTATGCTGATATGCAAATGGACCAAACCTATAAAGGTGTGAAGAACTCATGATTTGTCATCCATCTTGGGATCCAGTGAGGCAGGAGCCTCCAGACCCCCAGGGTGTGACCTTTAAAGGCCTTTTAAATAAATCCCTCCTTTATTCCCTTATTCCTGTCTGGTCTCTGTTTCTAGGTAGCCATTTAAGGCATCAAACTGCTTTATACACGTGTGCTTTCCTAAAGAGGTTGTCTTCATTTTTTTCCCCTCATGGATCATAACATGAATCGTAACCATCTTACTGAATCTAATTATCACTGTGTATTAAATCTGAGGGTCAAATTAAGCAAGAGCTTGGTTTCACCTAAGCCAGAGAAAAGGCCAGGTAATCAGCAGATAATTCATCATGAAACCTCATTCACACTCCAGTGTAAGCAGGCTTTATTCAGAGAGCAGCAGTGCACGCAAGAAGCCAGGTTGCAAGCTCTTCCTAGAAAAACAAAGCCAAGCCATCCTGAATAAAGAACAGGCCTGTAACTTTTTGGTTGCAGTTTCTCCAGGAACCACACAACCTCTTCCTTTCTGTGCCACTCAGCTCAGACTTGCAAAAGCAAGTTACATTACTGCAGAGTGGGAAAGCCCATGAATGCTGCACTCACACACCACATGCCTGTCCACTGTTCCTCACATGCTCCCACAGGCGTTCTCTGTCCTTCAGATCTACACTTTCACATTCCCCTGTGTTGTCTCCTAGGAGTGATGCTTGGTTTATTGTTATATAATATAATATAATATTATATATANTATTTTATTATTATTGTATCCCAATGCCTTTCTGAGGAAACTGGAGAGATCCCTATGCACTTCTGTTTCCTCACTTGCTTTCTGTTTTTATTTCCTTCTTGTGTCAGGAAGAGTCAAATTGTTCTTGATCCCCAAAATCTTGGGTCTGCAGTAAACACCACCCTACAGTCATACTTCTCTTAGCTATTCCCTGAAGCCAGAAACGTAAACACGTGTCCTGGGACCTAATATGGAACTACTCCAGTGGAAAAGGAAGATTTTCTCCATCCCATCTAAAGAAGCTGACAAGAGACATCAGTTAAGGGAGACTTTATGGCTCTTTTCTGCCCTTGCCAAAAATCCTCCATTTAACTGGAGACGGAGTAGCCTCTTCTAGTGCCATTAACAAGAAGTAACAAGAGGAAAGCTCTGTGGGCAGCAATGTTTCTGGACACAGAATGAGACACTCTATGGTCAAAGACAAAACACTCATAATATCCCAAAGACTACAAGTAGGAGAACCTCGGGGACTAGAGGAAAATATTTCTCTGAAAACTCAGATTTATGAACATGAACCTCTATGTTCATGTTCCCCAAGATAGCCCCGGGGCTGTTCATTGCCAGCTCAGAAAACAAAGCCCAGGTTTTGCTTTGCAAACAGAACTTTGACTCAAACTCTGCATGTTTTTGTATCCCCACTTATATTTGACATTCAGAAAATCTGCAAAAATCAGAAAAAAATCAGAAATCTGGCAGCTCACATATCTGCAGTGCTATGATGGTTTATAGTACAGTAAGTCCAAGCTAGAAAAGTAGAAATACACCCCCCACTTCACTCTCAGCGCTTGATGATTTTCTTTACAATAGTATTTCTTTGTCCTCAACTCAATTCTAGCCTGAAGGAATGAAAAGTCAAAAACTGCAAAATTATTCTGAAAGAATAATTCTTGTCTTCCCATCCAAGATTAAATACGATGAAGAAAAATAAACAGATATTTGTGGGTTGAGACCCTCATCCAACGCCCAGTGAAATCCTTGGGAATCCTTCCAGTGACCATAGGCTTTCAATTAGGTCTTATATAGTGAGTGATGTTTTAAAATTAATTCTAAATTAAGAGCCAAACCTCACTGGTATTTAATTTGTTGCCAGAAGCCATACAATAGACCTTTGAAACAAAACTCTTGAAATGCCTAGAAATTCAGATTAAATGACTCACCAATGTTGAACAAATAAGGCGCAACCACGCCTCCTTCTGCTCTTCAGCTCCCTTAAGACACTATTTTCTCTGTGTTGGGTAATATATAAAAATATTTCCATTTTAGTTGTAGATTATGGCTGGCAGATGACAGAATTCTGCTAAGTGGTGACTGATCAGACAGGGCCTTCTCTGTCTGGGGACACGTGCAGCAAAAGCTGAGTATTTATCTCGAGCAAGTCTGTAACCCCTTTCTCTAATAAAGTTGAGACTGGAAGCTCTGCCTTACTGGGAAGGATAGCAGCAGCAGATGGAACAGGAAGGCAGGGGGTAACTAATCCCTGCTATTTATTTTGAATAAAAATAGCATATGGTTGTCAGGTGCCAGCAATCTGCCCAGGGAGAACAGAGAGAATTACCCCAAACTTCCTGCCCCAAAGGTGTGAGAATCTGACAGACTCAAACGTGTTGGTCTCTGAGTGGTGGAGCTCAGGAACTCAAGTTTTGTGTCTCGTGTCTGAATTCCCCAACATCTGTAGGGGCAAGAGCATCATGCTACCCCTTAACTCATTTTGGGAGAGTTTTGAGGCAGCATCCCTTCTTGGGGATATGAAGACCTAGCTTACTGTAAAGGCTCACAAAATGTGTAAGAACTTGACAAGAACAAAGCTTTTACTTCTCTAACAAGAATAACTAAATCTCATCAGTGGATTTAACAAAAAATACTAGCACATCTAAAATGTGGTTTCATAAGTTAAACTTCTTCAGGAAGGCAAAAGGAACTGGAGGGACAGGCCTGAAACAAAACCTTGGGTCTCAGCATCATGATCTAAACTAAGATCTCAGTTCTGACCCACACGTCTTTGTCTGTTGGACAGAACAAATCCCAGACCAAAGCCCTCTTCGCTCAGAGAAATTTTAAACCAGACTTTGAGGTTTAACTCACATATTACTGAAATGAAACACATTTGTAAAATGAAATGTTTTTTCTTTAAATAAAGCAACTTTCATTTGACTTTTACAAGGCAGTATCGAGAAGGTGTGTTATTGCATCACTCCTAGCACTTTAAATATCCTGGTTGAAGGACATGCCACAGTGAGTCAAAAGAGCTGAGTCAAGAAAATTTATATAGGATTTTATCTGACCAACACAAAGCCAATGAAAAAAACCTTTGCATCGTTGTGGTTGGTAGTGATTGATCCTGCCACGTTACTACAAACAAAGCATTCGCTCAAAGCATTTGTTTGCCTTCCTTTTACCTGGGGGAATCTGGGATGGGTGAATGCCACAGAACTTAATGGAAACTTTTAATGCAGAAAGGTCACAGGAGCAGATTATATTTCTTGGGTGAACTAGTCTGCTTTTTCATTGTTTCTATGGTTGGGTCAGGAGACCAAGTCTATGGAGTTAAAGTGAGGCTCAGTTCTGTCTGAACTGTTTTGGAAAAAAAGACAGAAAAGTTGACACCACAGGACAGAGATTAAAAGGTTCTCCCTAAGCAGTGACTGCTTTCTGTTCACATCCAGAAAGTCATTCCTCACCCCAGTTATGCAATCACAATTACTTCATTTTTGATCTTCAGTTATACCCACATTTCTTGAAAGCTGCCCAGAAAACCTGGCTGAGACTCAGGTAAAGAAAAGAAGACTGACTGGTGAGTGAGCCAAAGAGGCAAGGTCAAGCCTGAGCTCAGAGCAGCAAGGAGAACAGAAAAAGAAGGAAGCATTAAAAAAAGGGTGAATGGGTGTTCCTCAGTGTTGCCAGAGAGAAGGAGTTTGTTCCCAGATGGATAAGGGATCAGTTTACTTTGTCAGCATACAGGGAAAAGGTGGGAGGAGGGGATAGGATAGGATAGGATAGGATAGGATAGGATAGGATAGGATAGGATAGGATAGGATAGGATAGGATAGGATAGGATAGGATANAGAAGAGGAGAGGAGAGGAGAGGAGAGGAGAGGAGAGGAGAGGAGAGGAGAGAAGAGAGATCCCTGCTGTTGGGAAGGTACCCACAAAATGCCAGCACCCCCAGCCAAGCCAGGCACTGGGCTTTCTACAGCACCAGGACACCTATAGTGTGAAATGTTTTGTCAGCTCCTTATTTCACCTGTTTTGGGAACCTGTCCTTGACCACAGACAAGTTGTGAGGAAATGGCTGTTATGAGGCCCTGATGTCCTGAAAAATGGCTGGCTTCTGACAGTCTCCTGGGAGCCCAGAGTATTCAGGATTTTAGTTCCCAAAGACTGGAGAACTGGCAAAATTCACAGCAGCTCCCTGGAATGGGACCTGATCCAAAATGTGAAAGTTGCAAGTGTTCACTGAAAAAAAATAAATATTTTAGTTAAAAGGTGTGTTTTGAAGAACGGGCATGAGGGGAAGAAAATTCTTTAGCTGTAGGATCACCCTTATATTAATGAAGATCTAAGGAAAGAACTGTGGATTAAATCTCTCTTCTTCCAAATCTTCAGCTTTCAGTTTAAATTTGGATGTGAATACTTGGATTCCACTTTGAAAAATTAATCACACGGAGGACTGCAGACCTCAGAGCACACCTCCACTTTCAGTAACCAATGGAACTAATAAATATGGATTCCTACAATCATTAAGGCTGGAAAAGACCTGCAAGATCATCAAGTCCAACCTTTAAATTTCTTGTTTGTTGCTTCAAACTGCTAGAGAAACATAGATTATGCAGATCTTTATTGTTTAAACATTACTTCCAATAAGAGAAAGAGCAACTCTGAGTTGCTCTCACAGAGTTGAGTTTTGAACTGCTGCTGGTGTCTTATTTGAGAACATTTTTCTTCCCTAGAAAATACCAACACACAAAATGTTATTGCACAGTGAAGAAATGTCTCTCTAAAAAGAAAATAAAATAGACCAAGAAAGTTTTTTTTTCATAGTAAAAAGCTGGACAGATGAGAGCAAGAACCTGCAGCTCTAGATGGTAGAAAGGGTATAGACCACAAATATAAGTCAAACTTATAAATAAAGTAATGATAACTCTTCTATACACTTCTATAACCCTTCTAACTATACACTGCTCCCTGCTCCCGTTTCCAAAACATCGAAGAGATCCCACGAGGGGGCATCTTTGGGTTCTTGCAAGCCAGCAGCGAGGTCTGGTGACGAACAGATGGGCTCTGGGCAGGGTGAAACTGCTGGCACAATTTAGCGCTTGCATTAAGGGAGGAACAGAGATTACATGGGCAGGTGTTGGATCCCGGCAGCAGTCTAGGAAGGAACTCTGGAAAGCTGTCAGAATGGTGGGCAGAGGAGGAGAGAGGAAAATAATTTGGGCTGTTGGGGTAGAGGCCTGATTGCACTTGGCAGCTGCAGGGCACTGCCCCTTTAAACGGGGCGGGTTTGTGGCCATGAGTATTCAGCAGAGTTTAGGAAAATCGCGTAGCTGTTCCTGCCGAGGGAGGGAGCAAATAAGGGAAATCAGCAACTCCACAAACTCATCTTGAAGCTGCTGTTATGGAACTTGTAATTCTTTAACAGTATTAAACAGCCTGGGGATGGCACTGCAGGGTGTCATCTCACCTCTGGCAACTCCTGGTCCACAGCACCTGCTTTTGAAGCTGCTAAAAACTTCTCCTTGTGCTCTGGATACATTTTTTAAAAAGGTTTCAGTAACATTTTGATCTCTTCTGTCATTCTGGATTAGATCTCCATGTTAAAAGTAAAATATGAGCAGAATTTTTTCAGGCCTGGGAACTTCCCAGTCTGGTAAGAATACTGGAATCTGCTTTTCTTTTCTACATCTTATTTACTGAAATGTCTGCATGTCATGTTTAATACTGATCTCTGGGCTGAGATAGCTTTTTTTCTCTGATCATTCTAACTATTTGGAAAGCTCAGTCCACAATGAATACTGGAGACAGCTGTACTTCTGAAATTAATCTTGGATAACCTTATCTAAATAACATCATTTGAAAAAATGAACAGACTTTTTTGAGAGGAACTTTCCTAGATAAAGGGATAATTTTTAACTCAGTGGCTAGATGAAAGGGAAAATTTTAACATTTGTTTTACGTTATTGTGGAGAACCACTATGTGATTCCAAAACTAACATCCCAAACCAGCAGTTAAGCAAAAAAAACCACCAAAGAATGAGACAGCATGCGTTGAAAAGCCTTTTACATCTGAAAGGAATTTAATATGAGAAATGTAGCTTATCCAAGTACATAATTCTGGTCTTTATATTTCATGGCTGCTTGCTTAGAAATTTTCAGGCTTGAGGAGCCGGGCACAATTTGAAAAATTACAAACTGTATTTTTCTGTTGCTGAGAAAATAATTTCTACAGAACCATGACCAGCATTTTGAACTGTATCAACATGACCTATATTAAAATGCATAACAACACACTTTGGCTATTAATTATATATTAACTTTGTTGCAGTGTGCTCAACTGGCTTTTGGGAAGTTCTGCTCTGTTCAGTACGGGTAAGGTTTGCTTTCTGCCCTAGAGGCAGTTCCTTAAGCTTCCAGCTGCCAGGAATATGCTGTGCTCACTGTGACACATAGAAAGGAGAGAAACAGCTCTTCGAAATAACTTTCTAACAGCAGTGGAATGCCCTGGAGCACCAGGAAAGTACGGGAGTGCAGTTTTCACAAAGAACAGAGATTGCATCCTCATCTTGATGGAAACGAGGATATTTTCACAGTTCCTGCAGTCACTTCACTTTGCACTGATGCAGCACCCTCCCAGCGATCACGTCGGTGATTTCGGGGTGCCAGCTGGTGCCTCTGCTCCCTGCGAAGGGACTTCCCTCCTCCTGGTGCTACGAGGCTTCCCTCCTAGCAGAGAGAAGTGCAGCACTTGTTCGCTCCCTCAGGGCCCGACTCCAAGTCTCCAGGAGAAAGTGGGAACCTTTCCAGGGACTTCCACGCACTTTTGGTCAGGCCCTGCCCGATCCACGCACAGAGTTCCCACCGCGCAGCGACAACTCGGCTCCTCGTGTCCCTTCCCACCTGGCCCCTCTGGAAGCCCTTAACCCTCTCCTCCTCCCTGCCTTCTTCACGGCACATCCGACCTGCGCTCCCCGGGGTGCAGGCCCGAGACACGGCCCCGCAGAGGGGATACGGAACCTGGAGCGCTTCGGGGAATGCGCGGCTCCGTGCGGCGCTCCGGCCGGGAGCCCGCGGCCCCTGCGCTGGATGTGGCGGGTCCCCTCGGGGCATCGCGGGGGCCTGGCAGCCCCCGCCAGACCCTGC
>VZTN01025356.1:0-62181 GCA_013400515.1 Erpornis zantholeuca | reverse complement strand
GGAGCGGGTCCAGCCGGCGCTGGTACTCGGGACGCGGGGGCGGCGGGGAAGGGACGGGAAGGAAAGAGGGTTGCCGGCGGCGCCGTGCCGGGCACTGCCCTCGGCGCACATCGTGCGGCCGGGCTGACTCAGACCCGGCTGCACCTCGCCCGCCCTCCCCGGCTCTCTCCACCCCTCTCCGGGCAGTTCGCGCCTCCCTCCAGGTCAAGAGGCTCGATTTCACCCTCTTCCCCCCTCATTCTTGCTTGGCAATGGTTGGCGGACTGTCACGGACTAAACACACACACACCGACTCATGTGACCACATTTCCCCGCTTGTGCTTTTCCCGCGACAGCTGCAAGGTACTCCCCATCACTCCCTGTCCCCCGCAACCCAACTTCCCCGCTTTCCGTACTGCAGACGTCCTCGCCCCTCGTGCCAAACACTGCCAAGTCTGCTGCCCTTACACCTCGGCTCACGGGTCTCTGAGGAAACTCAGCTGGGAGCTACGCCTGGCAGGATCTCTGGTTGAGGGATTTCAGCGGGCAAACAGCACTGACTCTTCCATGTTGCGAAAGGACTTTCTCCGTTTCCTCACACTGATGGTGCGTGACACCACCTTACTGCAGCCCCTCAGCTTTACTTCTCTAGTTCAGCGTGCCTTGAGTTTGAAGTGTGTAGGCTTGGCTTAAAGCTTTCATTGCAAAGTGAGAAAACACCCTGAAGTTACTTTGAGAGAGTTGAAATTGTTCCCTGAAATCTTTTGTGATACGGAAAAGTGAACCAGTGAGAAGTTCAAACAAATTGTCATTGCAACCTGCTAAACTACCTTCAAATATAATTTGGTGCTTCTTTTAAGATATGAGGGACTAAAGGGAATAAATCAGGACACTAATTTCCTAGTTCCTGTAAGAGCTGTCCTCGGGAACGAGAGCTTAGAACCAACACTGAAAATGGGGCATAAAAGCATCTTTTTTCCTGGGGTTGTGCTGGGGTATAAAGTGGGCAAACATAAATATCCAGCTGTTTACGTGTATCCTGCCATGCATGTTCACATTAATCTTTCTCCTGAAACCACCCCCCCCAGGAGTGAGTAGGTGAAAGATGATGGAACCAAACTAATTGTTTTGAATCTATTCCTCTCCTCCTCTTCCAACTGAAGTTGGAATGCATCCAGATTTGAATTTTCAAACTTTGGCACCTCTTTTCAGAGGTTACACTGAACTTTGACCAACTCAGTCTTCATGTTTGTATTTGAATCCACTTTTGTTCCTCACCCTCTCCCTCTTCAGACACAAAAAACAACTGGGTAACACATATATTAGAGTATGCTTCCTTAGTCTTGGGCAGATAAGAGCAAAACAGGTTTCACACGAACCTGTCTGAGGTCAGAGGCACTCCATCAAGTTTTACTGAACTCAGATAAATGGGATCAAAAATGCCGAAATAACAGTATAAAATCACTCTGAAACACCTGCAACTACAAACACAGATCGGGGAGAGAGAACAGTAGCTCTGCAGGTGAAGCCCTTGCTTCTGGCCGCTTCAGATAAGGACAGTGCTCTCCTCTGAAGTCAGCCAGTTACCCTCTGCCTTCCAGCTGGGGAACTGGAAGGAGACTTGTGGGGGTCTCCCCCTGCTCCCCTCTTTTTTCCCCTTGACTTTGCCATACCTGATCATTCAATCTGACACTTCCTGCCTCAGGTCAGTCCCACCAAAGGCAGAAGTGAATGCTGGGGAACAAGGAGCACAGATTTTGACAAAGAAAGCATTTGGAGGCCATACTTGGATCCTCTAGAAAGGTGTTTAGATGATTAGGGTGAACTTACCTGTCTATCCCAACTTCCTATCTGCCATAACTTCAGGTGAGTGCAATCAGACCATCTGTGGCTTCGTGATGCCAAACCTGCACTCCCTTTACAGCCAATGGAGAGATATCTCATATTCAGGCCACCTGCTACAGCTCTTACAGGAAGTGTTTCACCTCCTTCTCTCACATCTGCTCATTAATCCTTGGAACATAGATGTCAATAATGACAAGTCAGTCTGTTTTGAGTGACTGAGTAGACAATGGATCTGTGACAAGTACACAGTCAATGCAGAAGAATATGTTAAGCATCAAAAATAAATGGGAAGTATCCTGTACTTGTGCTTGAAAGGCTTTGAATCAGAAGGTCTGCCTGACGAGAACTTGTGAATCTTCTCTTCACAGTGAGATAACATAGTTTTTCTAGCCTGGTGGTGCTGCAAGCAAAAGACCATCCCAAAGTTCGAAATGTAGGTAACCTCCAGGGAAGTGAAGCAGTGAGGATTGAATGACAGCACAAGAGGCAGCTGGGTGCTCCTGCTTGTAGATATCTGCCTTTTAGGGAAGCCTTCCTATGGAGGAGGAAAACTTACAGACACTGTGGCTGACAGGAACTCAAGACATGCTTTCAGTAGAATGGCACTGATATTTTTTAATATATTTTTTCCCCTCTGAATGGGGGAATACTTTGCTATTCAACATTAACCCAAAGCCAAGTATAAATATAAAGTATAATATTTCTTAAAATATAAAAAGTATTTTTGTGAATCTCTGCTATTCCCAGTGATGGGTAGTGCTTAAATAGTAAACTTGGAGACAGACACGAAGGCAGTAAGGGAGAAAGTGTTGACCATGATGTGCAGAATGCATCTCTTGCCACAGCCTTGAAAGCAGCTCCTACAAGCTGGCAATGCTTGGTAGCTGGAAGACAATATAACTAATCCAGACATGTTCAGCATGTAGAATTACAGAATCTGAGCCTTCTCCTTTCCTCATGAGTAACAGGAACCAGATTCCTTTTTCTCCCCAAAGGAAAAAATCACATGAAAGCCTGTAAGTTAGAATCCAGGAGAGGTATCACGTCTGCTTCAGACAGTTTCTCTCTTTTGAACTTGAGTAGAAAAGAAATCATTTGACAGTGTCAGAAATGCAGGAATTGTGTTGTTGCATAGAAGCTTTGCAAGAGCAAAGCCAAAATCTGAGCACTTAACTACTTTTTCTCCAATTTATTCATTTTTCCCTGAACTTCAGCCAAACTACCAATTCGGAACTCATATCATGGCTTAGTGTATGGAAATTCCGATAAAATTAGTGCTGTCAGTTAAGAAGTAAACAACGTGAAATAAAAGAAAGTGAATGTGAAAAAAAGAATGCAAAATAAAATAGACACTTGAGTTAGATGGCCTAAAATTTTCTATTAGTGAAAAAGATCTATTGTACAATAACAAAAAATTGTCAGAAAAATACTGTCAGAAATACTTTTTCACACACACACACATACATGTCTGTGTGTGTGTACACTTCTCCCCGCTGTACCCCTTATTGCTTTTTCTTCCTGCTTTCTCCCCTATGTTTTTTTAAAGAGTTGATATATGCCATTTTCATTCTATTCTCCCAGAATAAAGTTTTCAAGAAGTTCTCTAAAGTTCTTTTTGGCTTTTGAGGATTAAAACAAAAAAATTAATAAAATCTAAGAACAAAACCCCAGGCTTTTCCCACATTTTAAAAAGCTTTGTATTCCTGCATTCTGACACAGACAGAATCTACAAGACAGTTCAAACAAGTGGGTTGCTATCCTCTCTCTGTTTCTATGGAAATGAGTGTCAGACCAGTTAAAACAAAGCACATATGTTACAGTAATCACTATATGGTGATTATTTAAAATAACATAGCACGTTTTTCCCAATCCAACCTCTATTTCTATGGATACAAGCTGAAAATAATTGTAGAGAAACCTGTTCCATAGTTTTTTCTAATTCTAAATGTGTTTTGGATGCTGTAAGTTGTCACAGGGTGCTATGGATAATAAGATCTAACAAGATTTTCAAGTATGCAGTAATTTGAACTTGAGAGGACCAATTCTGTGAGCCAGAGTGAGGAAACATTCTCCTGCGTATAGGCAGAGGTTTGAATGAATACTGAGTGCAGTACTTCACCCAGCAGGCTTAGAAGGAGGGGAAATATTTGCTGTTTTCTCACTTCGGAGAGAGCAAATTCAGCCAAGTAAGTTTTGAGTTTTGTGGTCATGAGCTGCTCCTTGGCCAAACCAGTCATAACACCACGGAGACCCTGACCAAGGGTCATAACACCAGTCATAACACTAGTCGTAACACCATGGAGACCAAGACAGAAGATGTGATCCATGAAGTTTGTAAAGCCTATCTCCTCACGTTTCATTTGGAATGAAACCTCACTCCATTTCCTCACCACACACAGCAGAGAGTCCCCACTCCTCACCCTCCTGAGCGCCGCCAGTCTTGCTGGCTCTTCTCCTGTACACAGATTATTTTTTCTAGCAGTGCACCTGGCACTTGTATAGACATGAAGTAAGAGGCATGCCCCGTCTTACAGAGCTCACTGCTGGAAACAAGAGAAAACATGACCTAAGGTGGAAGCAGAACAAATGCTCCAAGGAAAAAGTCCTGGCTTTGTTGTTCTTGCCCTTTTAGAGCACCCAAGTCATCCCTGGTCACTTCCTGACATGGCCCTTCAAAGACACATGGGAAAGACTATGTGTCTTGCCTCTCAGTTCAGGAAGGACATTAGGACAGAGTCACTGGGTGGACCACAGTCTTGGAAATCAACCTCTTTGTGAAAGTACTTTATTATGGGTGTATGAGCTTGCCTTTGATGGGTTGTTGTCACTGTTCCCCCTTAACAGGTATTTAGGCTAAGATTTTCCAAAATGGCTAATGGTTATGTACTTGAAATTCAAGACTGAAGCTTTTTAAAGCCACACAATCAATATCAAAACACTGAAAAAGCTGTGGCTTTTCCAAGAGCCTTGAAAAAATCAGGCTTCAAGATCTCTCAAGTTAGGTATGCAAAGGTATGGAAAACAGGTAGTGTTTCAGAAAAGAGTAGCCCATATCAATATCTAATTAGTGAGAGTTAATAGTTTTGGGATCCAGACCTCAGGCTAATTCAACCTGAGCACGATGAGGTTAGAAGCAAATAACAAAATTTGAAAACAATATTGCAGTGTTTCTAAGTGCCTGCTTTTCCTATCAGGACTGTAAGGGCTTCCTGGTAAATTCTGTGACTCGGTGACTATGTCAAACTAACTCAGACCGGATGATGCTTGAAGATTATTCCACGTGTAGAAGGTGGGAAGGATTTCAGTACACAGAAGATACTTCAAGTATCGCAATATATACTCAGAACTTCTTTCAGCACATACTTCGTCTAGCTCTTCACAGCCTGCTCATTGACCTCCACATTTTTCTGTCCTCTTCCCTTCTTTTCTGATCTTTCCACCCATCTTCAGCACCTGGGCACACAGCCCAACTCCAGACTCACATCATGTTCTGACTCAAACCCCTGGTGCTCATAATGCCTTGTCCTTCCATATCGACAGGCTCTAATATTCCTCGTGGGAGGAAGATAAACTGCCATGAGTCAGGCTTTAAAATGCACTCCTTGCACTCCAGCTAAAATAACTATGGGATTGGAGGAGGAGGAAGAAAAGGAAGAATGGCGATTTGCTTTTACAGCATCAAGAGCAAAAAAAGTTGTGGTTTTACTTCAGCCTTGCTGGCCCACTCATCTCCTGGGTTGACACACTGTACTTGCACATCGCCTGGACTCCTCGATGCCAAACTTCTGGAATTCAAGCTCTGCAATGACTGTGTCTCCAAGTGTGTGAGCTAGCACCGGGCTGGTCCAAGCAGGGATCATGGGACTATGGGGCACAGGGCATTTGGACATGTGATGACAAAGAAGTGATAGTGTTGGGAGGCTAGTGTTGGGAATGTTCCCTTCTCTGGAGGCTGTGCTGAGGAAATGGTCCTGATATCCCATCTCTTGGCAGCATCCACCTCTCTCCTTCTGTGATCCCATGCCTCAGGGTGTCAAAGGCTGGCAAGCAGGAAGATTTGACAAAGAGCTCTATTTCACACTTTAAATTTTGGGAAAAATGGAAGGAAACTTTTCTGTGGAATAATTGTGTAAACTAAGAGCAAACATTGAGAACTACAGTTTTAAAGATGTGATTTTGGATTAAATCCATTCCCTCTGAATGCTTTCTATAGTTGATTTATACATAAAATGAAAAATTTATTTTAAGAAAAAAATGTATTTCCTACCGAAGTAGTATAAGGTAGGGGATCACAACTCACATATGGCCTTGAAGTGAAACCACCACAGGGGTTATTGCAACTGGGGCTCCAGTACCCAAACACCAGTGGGTTTAAAGGACAGGTTTGGGCTGGGATTAGCATGGGCTATATAGCTGTGCTCAGGGACAGGTCTGACAGCACTCCTTCTCAGGGATAGTTCCTCATCTGTAGGGAGACGTTGTAGGTCTGGAGATCAGGCTGTAAATATTTTCCCATTTCCTTTTTCCCCCCAGTCTCACAAACTCCTTTTATTTTATCCTTTTGTCTTCTAACTTCACCTTCTTTTGTTCCATCCTCTGTTCTCAAAACATTGCAGCATCTTCCATCAACGTGAAAGCATTTGTTCATCCTAAATCGTAGAATGGCTGTGAATGTTGCCCTCTTCTGGATCACTTCTTTTTAACAGTATTTTGCTAAAAAAAAAAAAAAATCAAAAAAAGCCAACAGTTTGAAAACCCCCAGAGGGATACTAATGTTGCCTTTATTACTTGCACATATGAAAAAAAATCCCGTTTAGATTTGGATAGATCTTTATCTTTATTTTCATTTTTTTTCTTACTGAAATAATCTCCTTTATCTCCCACTACTGTTTCAGCTGTTGTCGTTCCATATGTAACAGTTTATTGGAACAAGACTTTTTCCATTCCTCCTTGTCACTGTGCTTGTCCTGGAATAACTCTTGGTGAAAGCAAGGGAAGAGTTTAATTAATCTAGTTTAGTTTGATAGAGTTTAGTTAATCTAATCCTGCCCTCTCGCAGTGGGAAGCCATTCCCACTTGTTCTGTCACTCCCTTCCCCGTAAATAGTCCCTCTCTATCTTTCTCGTGGGCCCCTTCAGGTACTGGAAAGCCACACATAGGTCACCCCGCAGCCCTTCCCTTTTCCGGAAAGAGAGGAGTGTCTGAGGGAGTTCTCTCCTCTCCCCGCTTCTCGCAACCCCCTGCGTTCCCCTTGCACTCCTAAATTTAATCGGTGTTGTCTCAGGATCGCAGGGAGCTGCCGGCCTGGGAAACTGGTTTGACAAAAACCTGCTTGGCCTTTGATGATGAGGGCGATTGATGACGAGCGATTGATGAGAGTGCTGCAGGTGGGATATTGGGAAGGAATTCTCGGCTGTGAGGGTGCTGAGGCCCTGGCACAGGGTGCCCAGAGAAGCTGTGGCTGCTCCATCCCTGGAAGTGTCCGAGGCCAGGTTGCACGGGGCTCGGAGCCACCTGGGGTATTGGAATGTGGCCCTGCCCGTGGCAAGGGATGGGAATGGATGGTGGAACGAGATGATCGTTACGGTCCCTTCCAAACCATTCCACGATAACTATTTTTAACTCTCTTTGCCCACCTGGGCACTGATCGCTGGGAAAGCCCTCACGCGAGGGTTCGGCCAGGCCGGGCCGTGGCCACCAGCTGCACGCCACCTCCCGATCCCGCTCTGCCCGCCCCTTCCTGCGGGAGCAGCTGCGGTTCCGGGGCGGTCCTGGGCTCGAGCATGGCCGGGAAGCGGAGCGTGGAAGCCCAGGAGAGGAGCGGGGAACCTGCGGCCAAGCGCGCCTGTGGCCCGCGGGACGACGAGTTCAATGGCGCCCGCTTCAAGGCGCTGCTGCGTGACCCCGCGGCCGCCGCTAAGGGTGAGGGGGCTCTGCCGGGCGGGAAAGGCGCGTGGTGAGGCGGCTGCCCCGGGCTGCAGCCGGCCCAGGGGACGTCGCGGACGGCACCGATGCTGCTGCTGCTGCTGCTGCTGCTGGTGATGGCTCGGCTCCCGCAGGGTGCTGCCCGCGGGCGGCCCGGAGCGGGTCCCACACGTGGAGCTGGTGCCCCGGGTGACGTTGTGGCTTTGCAGGGCTGGAGACCTTCGTGGCCGTCTCCAAGACGCTGCCGTCGCCCCAAGTGTACGATGTCGTGGAGGGATACGTGAAAATTTCCATGGAGTGTGCTGAGATATTCAAGCTTCTCGATGGAGAAAGGAAGCCTGAAAGTGAAGTAAGTTGGGCATGGGGGTTGAAAGTCACTGACTGGCGGCTACAATCCCAACAATCGCAGCCTGGGGAAGAACCAACAAAAGGTAACCAGGGATGGTCACAGCCCTGTGGCTGCCAGAATTTCAGGAGCGTTTGGACAACGCCGTCAGGTACAGGGTGGGATTGTTGGGCTGTCTGTGCAGGACCAGGAGTTGGACTGGGTGATCTCATGGGTCCCTTCCAACTCAGGATATTCTGTGATTCTGGGAATAAATGCTTTGTGGTGTAAATAACTCCGATAATTTAGTACGGTTTTGTTTTGGTTTTTCTTTCTGGAAGTAGCAGTGGCAGAAGCACCTACCAAGTGGGTGATGCTCCTTTCTGTTCATAAATGTTCCTGGATTTAATGATACACACAAACAATAGACCTGTCCAAATCAAGCTGTTCAGGTTCTTTCATGAAAAGATATTTTAGGAAATAAGGGGATCAATAGAAGCAGTTAAGAAAGCACAACAAAAGTAGTCCAGTGAAAGTTAATGTTTTTAGCTATCTCTCTGATACATCAGGATTTCTGGGAAGCCACTGGTAAAGTTGACCTAATTTTTCTCATCTCAGCTGGACACAATTTATCCTCATCAGAATGCGATGAATGAACAAAGGGTTCAATAACTTTTCACTCTGAATATTGGTGCAGCATTGCTGATGGCTTACAACATATCATTGTATTGTGTTCTTTTTAGCCATCACTGCTGGTCTTTGCCTTATGGTATCATTTTTGTCTGTGTAATGACAACCTGTGTATTGTTCAGTGACAGGCTTTCCTCATCCTTTTGCTATCAGGGGCTGATGTTTGTAATGGGCACAGCCCCAGTGCTGTATGGATTCTGGATTCTTCTGGAAGGAATTAATTGCAAGACTGGACCAGCACAGATGTTTTTCTCTGGCACATTTCATTTTTCGTCATCTACTTAGGAGCAATTGTCTCTTGAAGCATTGATTCCTTGAAAACTACATGCTCTTAAAAGTAGTGTTTTTGAAGAGGATTCATTAATTTGGGAGAGACTCTAGAAGTTAATGTCACTTTCATGTGTGGAAGCTTTCCTCTTGGAGTAGGGTTACTCTTTTTATTAATGGTTGTTATTGCTATTTGCTAAGCTAATGATTTCAAGTCTTTCCTGATATTGTCAGATATTAACATACTTATTCATCCTGCAGATGCTGTTAATCTTTCAAGCTCTGGAAGCCATTTTACTGAGGACAGCCAGTGACCTCTCACATTTTTCTGTTGTGGGAATGAACATTGTCAAAAAGTTGATTCATTCCTATATGAAACTGGTCTATGCTGCTTTGTATTCTGAAAATCACAGGTAAGTCTTCTTGGTTCTCTGGTGGAGAAGCTCTGTTAGTTTATCCAGAGGGCCTGTACTAGACATGGCAAAATTCATCTTGACTTATTGCTAATAATCCACCTTTATTTAAAAATCCTATTCCACTTGTCATAAAATAATCGCATGTGGAAGTCTTCGCAAAGTGGAAGTTCTGCTACAACAAACAGTCCAGTGCTGTAGGATACTTTCCTGAAACTGTAGTTTTCATCAGTTGAGCCTGTCCTAGTGAGAGCTAACATAGGTGGTACCTTTAGTCCTGTTTTTTTAATGCTGCTTGATTTGTGGGGTGAAACGTATTGTGTGGAACAAGGCTGGGGAGTCTTCTTGTGGTGGCAAAAAAAGCTGTTCTTGAGTGGTTTATTTCCCTGTGTTTGTTGGAGTCAGGTTTCCATGTTTATAATGGATTTTTCTCTGTCAGACTGGCTTTTTTTCTGTAATTTTTCCAGTCTCCTAAATCTGAGGTTGTTTTAGGTTGTTTAATAACTGTATTATCTAGTCCAGACCAAACAATTTCTCGTGCTCATGTGGACAGGGTGAAAGAAGTTGCAAATGCCAGAGAGATTTCAATAGAAACCTGGGAGAAAGAGAAGAGGAGAGAAAAAAACAGACTGAAACGGGATTGTCTGGAGCCAGTGACTCATCTTTCAGTCTTTGAGCAGAACTGGAAAAGCTTTCTCTGCGTTCCCAGTTCATAGACACACCTGTGCTTCCAGCACTGCGCAGCTGATCTTATAGCAGTAGGCATTTTAACTGGACAGAGAATCTCAAATAGGTATACTGGAAACAAATTTGGAAGCTGTGCAAGATCTGCACTTGTGATTAAATGTTTAAAGATTTCAGCTTCTGGAGAAATCCTTCTAGAATCTGCGTGGTGGAGGCTGCAGACTTCTGGTGGGAGATGCTCTGCATTTTCTGTGCAACCTCTTCGATGTGCAGAGGTTTTTCAGTAAAGAAAAAGAGGGATTTTCTTTACTGTCTAGATTTCTTTACAATGTCTAGATGGGATCTTTGCTTGAATCACATGGCTTTTTACAGATTGTCCATGACAGAAACATGATGGACAGGTTATAAGCCTGTTCATGGGTAGTGGCTGTTCAGATGATGGAGGTCTGCAGTCTCGTACCCAGTGGCCCTGGCATACTCCCATTGAAATAAATGGCTAACCTCTATGAATTTAGTAGTTCATAGAATCATAGAATAAATAGGGGTTGTCTAGTCCAACCCCACTGCCTTGAGCAGGTCGTCTTCAAGTTGTCAATTTTGGCATTTTCTCCCTTCTGAACTACTTTATAAAGGGAATATCCAGCCTCACATTACAGTTTAATTTTGGGGAAGAGTATAAAAAGGCATTTCCTTCTTCCCTCTCCCCCTGCTTTCCCAGCTGCTGTTATTACTGCCTGAAATAATGACTTTGATTGTTGAACTTCCCTTCTATTTTCTCTTAAGTTTTAATCTCTTAGTTTGGTGGTTTGTATAACCATCATCCCAGAAATAACCTGCAGGTTTACATCTGCTTTTTTTTTTCCAGGATGAGTCGAGGGTGCCTTATGCTGTTGTCAGCAATGGTGGCTCAGGGCCCAGATTCAGCGAGGGATGTTTATAGTCATTTTGATTTCAATAACAAATACCTGCCTGGATTGCTGAAAAAGAGATGTAAGAAGGTAAATTAAGGTGCCGTGTGCCATGGAATGCTGTCCTATGGCTCTGTCAGCTTTTTTAGCCAGCTGTTTAGTACAGAGCTGTTGCTAATGTTTCTTCGCTGTATTTTCATCTGCAAGAACTTAACTCTCCCTTCCTGTCCTGTGTCAGGCTGAAGTCTTGATTGTGCCTAACTGGACACATGGAAATGCCTTGTGTGTTTCCAAGAATCTGTGGAGAAATATAAATGTACAGTTTCTATGAACTGCGCTTCTAGTGTCTAAATCAGAGTTAAAGTGATGGTAAACTCCTGAAAACTAGTCAGTGTTCTTGCACTTTGGTCCCACTGAAATAAATGGAAGTGGGAGAAGGAATACTGCCCTGTACTAATACAGAGTAATTGCATTTGAAAACATAAACAAGAGTTCTAAATAATCTCTAGCTGGAAATCCTTAAGAAGAATGAGTGAAGGGAAAAAGTCGCTCCTCTTTTTGCAGAAGAAACTATCTCTTGTTCCCTCCCTCTTTGCTAAAAATAGTCAGGATTGACCCAAACCAGTGCTTTAGAACTAGAATATTAATGTGTCGTTCCAAATGTAAATATATAACAAATCTGGTATTATTTTCAAAACTGCTGACATATTGTTTCTGGATTTTAAAGATGACTTGCAGAGTGAATGTGTACATTTGTGTTGGGTTTGTGCCATCTGAGATGCAAATTCAGACTTTCTCTTTTTAAAGCAATCAAGCGGAAGGCAAAAAACCAAACACATTCCTTTTTCCCCAGAGCCACCTTTTATAGTTCTGGAACTGTCATATTCCAAGGGTTTTGACCTCACTGCAGAAGCTTTCTGCAGGAGTATTTCCACCCTTAATTTTAAATGCTTGGGTGCACTCTTTTGACCACAAGCTTGTTAGGTACATAAGTAAGGTACAAGGAAACAAGCATCCAGAAGGTCTTACTCTTCCACAGCTTTCAGTGAAATTATGTCACAACTGGCTATCAGAGGTCAGTTTTTAACACAAAAATACCAGGCCCAAAGCTTACAGCAAAATCTTGTTTCTTTCTCTTTATTTCTTCTTTCAACCCTTTCATGAGTCCCTGCTGCCTTATTTTTGCCTACTCAGAATCTTCTTTCAGGCTTCTTTAAGTGCAGTTTAATTTTCCACTGCAGGTTTTAAAAAAATTGTAAATCATGGCAGGACTCTGTCAGTGATAGGACAAGGGGTGACTTTATATTTGAAAGAGAGTAGTTTTACATTAGGTATTGGGAAGACATTTCTGGCTGTGAGGGTGATGAGATGCTGTCCAGCACAGGTTGCCCAGAGAAGCTGTCACTGCCCCATCCCTGGAAGCATCCAAGACTGGGTTGGACAGGGCTTGGGGCAATCCGGGGTAGTGGCAGGTGTCCTTGCCCGTGGCAGGGGTGTGTAATGAAGTGATCTTTAAGATCCCTTCCAACTCAAACCATTCTGTGATTCAATGTGCATATCCTATGATGTTGTTACAGGCAAAGCTTTCACTGATTCCACTGTGCCTGAATGGGTAGTTTTATATTGGCCCCTTTTTATGGCCATTTTTGTGAACTGACCAGCAGTGCACAAGTGAGGAAGTTCAGTGACACAGGGTTTGGCATGAAACTGCTGTTACTGTTGCCTTTTTCTTTAAATTTGTGACCTGGTCTCATATATTGAGAGTTGAAAAGCTCGTGAAGTAGTACATTTTTCTGTTTATGTTAAAGTGATCTGCTTAATACAAGAAGTTTTTTAGCTGAATGCACCGTGGGTATATTACATGTAAATGTTTGTCTAAGGCTACATGCAGTGTGTTTATAGAAGTTGTTTCAATTAGGCAGTTATGGCACTTCTAGGGATAATCAGCAGTTGCAGTATTGATTCTGCAGTTGCTTACAATCTGTGTGCTAACAATGTTTTTAAATTTTATATTTATATTTTTATGTTCCAGGGGAGAACAGATGTCCGCATGGCCTATATTCAGTTTGCTCTCTCCTTTCTCATTGCTGGTGACAATGCAATCTTGGCACAGGTGCTGGAATTAAAAGGTACTTCATAACTGCCTGTTGGGTTTTTGTTGTTAAGGCACCATCATTTATAGGTGATAATAAATATGACCTAATTAAAAATATGAACAGATAGCACTAATAATAAGAAAAATATATGTTTTTAATCTTATTACCTGAAAAGCTTTAAACTTCTTTGGTACTCTAGTAAATAAGCCTCTTCTGCTTGAGAACAGATATGCTATTGATGCCTTAGGTTTTAACTTTTATATTTTTCAAATCCTGCTAGTGTAACTCTGAAGTTTTCTGTAGCTTGTTAAGTGCTGTTCTCTATGCTTAGACATAACAAAACCTCTAACTTGCTCTCCGAGGACACCCAGACCAAGAACTGCAAACCTTCATCTTGGGGAGAGGGGGGCAAGCTTGGGGAAATTCCATCCTTGCCTGGCTCCGCTTGGTGAATTGCTGCTGATATCAAAGTGGGAAGAACTCGTGATCTGGAATTGTCCATGTTGGGATGCACTGAGGCAGGACCCTCTGGAGCCCAAAGTGTACCTCTATTATTTCACATAAATACCACCTCTTTTCCTTTATTCCTGTCTAGTCCCTGTTTCTAAGTAGCAATTTAAGGCATCACTTTCTGCTAAAACTTTGCAAAAATAGGAAGTCTTTGGTGACACAGATTAAAAAAAAAAAAGTAAATCTAATACAAAGGTTTGAGGTCATTAAGTCAATAAACAGGAAAAAAAATGTTCTCCAGCCTTGCTCATAAGACAGTAACAGACAGGCTCTGTTGCATTAACTTTCTTTTTAAAAAATGTTAAAGACTGTGAGTACTTCATTTGCCTTTCTGCCCTGTGAATTGTGACCATTGGTAAAGTTATGAGAGAATTCAGAAAGGATCTAGAAATACTGTTTAAAAAAAGTCCTTAAGCCATTACCTGACAGCAGGTCATTTCCCCTACAGCAAGGGCTGAGAACTGGCTGTGATTATTTATTTCTCTTGCTCCTTCTGCCCCGGAGCTGCTGATTTCCTTTAGGTGCTGGCAGTTGTTCAGTTCTTTCAGGCTGGGGATTGCACACCTCAGCCCAGTTAGTACAGCTGGCTTTCATTCACTTGTAAGAGCCCCAGGTTCTCTATAAGCTGAAGTTGTCTAACTTTGGGATGCACAGGTGAGCCAAAAGGTGAAGCATGTGGTTGGAGATGGAACCTCCAAACATTTGGGAATCACGCAGTGATTGTCAGTTCATGCAGTGAAACAACTGCAAGTGCTTCAGTGGAAAAAATGTGAATTTACTTAAATGTTAGTATGGCATTTCAGGGCCCAAAATGTGTTTAAAGTTGACAGCTGCTGTAGCAGTGTTAATCAGCAAGTTGCAAATTAGCCAGTCGAGATGAGAGTAGGTTTGGCAGCATCTCATCACCATAGTCAAAGACACATCATCCTTCTGAACTCTTGATTGCTGCCTTTTGGTTCATCCTGGAATATAACAGCAAGATAAATAATGTGACATGGAAGAGGAATGGGTATGAATTCCCTGAAGCATTTTAGGATGAAAAAACGTTTCACATTTTGACTTAACATTTGAAATGTCCTCTTAGATTTCATTCCAGATATTCTTCGCTCTGAAATAAAGGAAGACAGAGTTTCTACAATCAATCTTCTACTTTCCACACTGAGAACTAAGGTACAATACACCCTTGAAACTGTGTTGTCTCATGTTTTCTATTTTCCTCACTGCTGGAAACAGTTCTGCAATGATTTCTCACACAATGTTCAGGTCTTAGGGCTGCCTGTAGTGTGCTGCTGCAGTGTCTGTGGCTGATCACATGTTGGAGGTTGGTAGCTTGGATATATTACTGCCTCAGGATTGAAGTTTGTTCTCCTTTTTTCAATGGCCCCTTTTAAGGAAGTCATTGCAATAGCTTGTACTTGAATGCTAATTTCAGCTCATCTTCAGTGTGTGCTGTCCAACAGATTCTCACCTTTTTGTGGGTTGGGACTGTGTCAGTGCCGAGCCTGAATGTGAAAAGAACTGGAGTGTTTTTGGTGCTTCCAGTGACAGTAAGATTGGTCTTTCAGTTAATTAGTCCCATGCTGAAATTGGTAGCTCAGCTAGACTTGAGTGGGTTTGTTAGCTCTGAGCTGGGTAACAACGTACAGTCCTCTTTCCAGGAGAAAAAGGATTTTGTGTGGTATTAGTACAGGGGCTGAGATGTGAAAGGGGTGTCCAGGAGCTGCTGGTTGCAACTGAAGGCTGTGTGGTACCATTACCCTGCCAGTCTTGCCGTTGAACCCACATCCTGTAGTTCTGGTTAGCTGAGTTTTAGACTCACTGCTGGGATGACAGGGTTTCTGCTGCAGGAGATAAATTTGGTCAAGGATATTTCTTGGTGGGGTGGAGGAGAAGGGAAGTCTTGCAAAACTGTCTTCCCAAAAAGAGAGAATTTGTTGCAAAAAAGAAAGGGTATATTCTGCCTGGTGTCAAAAAACACTGCTGGAAAGGTAAGGCTGCAGACAGAAATTATCTTGTGCTGTACCAAGGATGAGACAGAAAACAGGGAAGCAGGATTTGCTGAAAGATGTGAGAGTTGGTTTGGTGCTGCCTTTCCTGTGCTCTGTCACCTTCTAAGCATGGCCCTGCCTCTTCCCTGGGATGCATTTGTTGCTTGTAGAGCAGCTGCCCCTGAGATGTATTTTATTTCTTTAAAACTGTTTTTAGCTCCAGTATCTATGATTTTTTAATATCTGTTCTGAACTACTGTAGTAATGTTGCATAAGCTGTTGTATGAACAGTTGAGAGAATGAAGAAAAAAATAGTTTCAAATTTAGAGTGTAACCATAAGAGCCCGCCTCAGACTTGGGCTTTTCATAACTGGCCAATTAAAGCCAAAAATGTTCTTTCATTCTGCTGTTGCAATAACACGAAAAGAAGGAGAATTAAAATCTACCATTTAAATGTAAGATAAACCTCCTTGAAACTTTGTTTTCCAAATGAAGCTTTTCCTGTGTGGGAATCATACATCGTGAGCTGTTATGTTATTGGTGGACCCCAGCACACTGTATGTATGACTCATTCAGCTTAGCAAGAGAAATCAGAATTAAAACAATGCCAGCAGTAAAACACAGCAGAAGAACTTTTGAGACACTTCCTCCACTGTGTATTCCCTTTTATTCAAACTTTATTTGTAGTAGGCTTTTACCATGTGTACCCCGAGGTTCCTATGGTTCTAGTCTGTGGTTGTGAAAGCTCAAACATGATCGGTGCTCTTAATTTGAATGTGAATGTCCTGTACAGCATGTGCAGCGTTTGCAGAGGTTGGTGTAGTGTCATGGTGGAGCAGGAGTGTGTGAGACAGGACAGGCAGAACCTTTTTTCTGCTCCAGTGAGGAGAGCCAGCTCTGTGTGTACTAGAAGAATGAAGTGTGTTGCTATTTTGCCATGATTTTGTCATAACTTGCAAGAAATAGAAGAGTTTGTTTTTTTCTCATTGTTTTCAGGTGGTTCATAACAAAAATATCACCAAAACGCAGAAGGTGCGTTTCTTTACTGCAGATGTGTTGCTTCACATTGCTTCACTGTACCGTTGGAATGGGATTACTGATGTCAACCCTGGGGATTTAAAGGTCTGGTAATTTATTTCTTTATTACTCTTAGTCCTTGTGCTGCCTTTTTTTCCCCACCTCTTACAGCTCACAGGCTTTGAAACAGCTCCCGTTTCTCTGAGCTTGATGAGCTCAAAAAGAGCCTGTTTAAAAAGAACCCCCAAATTTCTGCTGCTTCTCTTTGGGTTTTGGCTACAGATTTTTCACCTTCATGCCTGCCCTCTTGCATTTCCTCTAGCAGATGCTTGACCCTGCCACTCCCATCCTGATACACTATAAACACCCTTTAGAGGACATCTGTTTCTACTAGGTGTTTGCTTGGAGCTGTGTGAATCTCTGACTCCATTCATATGCATTCATTTCAGTTTTGAATAATTTAAAATTCTTACAATTCCTGGCAGTCCTTGTAAGTCATATGAATTATGATTTCCCAGCCACAGTTGCCAAGAGTCTTCTCATCCACAGGGATCTTGATTTGTTCTGGATGTAGAAGGTTAATGGAATCGTAGAATCACAGAATGGTTTGGGTTGGAAGAGACTGTCAAGTCCTGAAGCTTCTCTTCTTAATCTGAACAAAAGCCAAACTTTCTTTTATCATTTCTCTAAGAGGAGGTATATAAAATGTAGAGTGAAGCTGCTATCTGTGATGCCAAATCTCATGTGCCTTTTATTCCCCTTTTTTGGTTTTTATAGGTGGCTCAAGGTTCTGAAGAGGTGGGAAAAGTGATGGTACGAGAGCTTGTGCATAATTTCTTGCTGGACCTCTGCTGCTCTCTGAAACATGGCATAACATTCTATGATCCAAGTCTTGGAACTTCTGGCAAGTAAGTCACTGGGCAGCTGGGATTGTATGTGGATTTTTTGCTAGAAGGAAAAGAGGTCTCACTAGTTACTGTGTCTGCCCTGAAGTACGTGGTATTAATTCAAAGTAATTACCGTTTGTCGTGCAGAAAACATGGAGGTAGATTCAGTTCTTACTTCTCTGAGTATAAACTCAGAAATTGTACCAGAAAGGTGAGAGGTCTTGCCTTCAATTAACAGTTAGAGGAGCTGCAGAGTTCATGTCCCATATAAAGTATTGAAATAGGGATTTCTTATTTTAAATAATATTTTTGTCTTCAACAGGGGAGGAAATGTGGTACTTCTGCACTTCCTGCTTGGTTTAAAAACTGCAACAGAAGATGAAATGGTTGCTGATCTCATGGTGAATATTCTCAAAGTATGCCCAGATTTGTTGAATAGATACTTCAAGGAGACCCAGTATTCCTTTGTTCCTAGAGTGAAGTCTGCTTGGATGGACAACATGAAGTTACTCAAGAAGGTAGGAGTGTGGATGATGGTAAAAAGCCATGCTCAGAGCAGGAGGCTCTATAAACATTTAAACTAAACTGGGAAAGAAGGAATTGGTATAAGAACCAGTGGAAAACATCACACCAGTGATGTATTTTTTGAGATGCAGCAACATCAAAGCTCAGGTAGAAAAACATTTTGTCTGTTGTGAGTGTTCTGCTGCCTTTTTGTTTCGCTTAAAATGGGCAAGTACAGTCTGCAATCTGTTGAAAAGAGATGGCCTTTAGCAGGACTGCTGGTTGCATACAGAGAGTCTTTTTAGTTGAGTAGAAGTGTGGAGGATGCTCTGTAACATCTTTGCATAAAAATTGACATTTAATGTTGCCATTACTTTTGACAAGTCAAAATCCTGTAAAATGCTTCCCAGAAGAATCTGTCATCTCTGGGACTGTATCACTAGAGCTTGAATTTTTGTTTTTTTTTTTCTTTCAGATCTATGAGGCTCAGCCAGAGATCTCCAATTCTTTTAAGACTTCAGAATTTATTCCTCTTCCCAGGTTGCTTTCTATGGTGATGGTAACAACAGTCCCTGCTGTGTGCAATAAAATAATGTTCACACAAGGGTTGAATGTAAGAGCAGTCTATAATATTTCCGTGATTTTTCTGTCAGAGTTACTACTGTTTGATTTAAGTGTGTGATTATTCAAGAAGTGTCTTAAATTGGTTAATTAGATGTGTTTTGTATTGTCTGCCCCAGCAAAAATCTGGCTTGGGGAAGCACTGGAAAATGAATTAAAACCACTGATGATGATTCCAGGTGCCTTTCACATGCACCAGTTCTGCCACTGCCTGCTAGTGGTTTAGGCTGGGAATCTGAAAACCTGTGGATTCTTTACTGCTAGCCAAGATTTCGGAAATAATTAATTCATTGGCAGTTTGAACACACGTTACAGATTCTGTGCAGAGCATAACAGGAATCACTGAAATGTCATTCATTCACTTCCTTCTTTTAGTTGCCCAGCACAGTGGTGAAGCACAGCATCCTGTCACTGGTATCCATGGTGCTGAGAAGAGCCCTGAGGAACATTGAGCACTGTTTGTCTGAAGAGACTTGGCGAAGGTCGCAAATCTACACGCTGCCGGCAGGGCAGGAGTTTGTGCAGCTCTACAGAGAAGCTGTCGGCAAGGTAGAAAGAGAGAGACAACTGGGGGCTGACAGGAGGCATTTTGCAGGTGGCAGACAACTGCTCTCCTCTGTACTTTCTCCTCAAGTGGTTGGAGCCTAGGAGCCAGGAGGTGGTAGCGTGGGGGAGGCTGTGGATTAAATGGTGAGGGAGGAGCCTATGTTTCCTGATGAAGCTGTCTGATGGGAATGCAAATAAGATTCTGAGACAGATTTGTAACATTAGTGGCTGTTGTGCTGCAAATGTCTTCCAAGAGCAGGAAGCAAGTTCTCCTGGTTCAAGTCAGCGTAGCCAGCAGAGGTTACTCAGAAGTTACTAGACAAGAAAGCACTTGAGTTGAAAATATACCATGAGGAAGAAGAACCAAACAAATTTTTCACAGGAAACCTTTTCAATAAAATGTTCTTTCCAGTACTTAAGCTCTGCAGAAGTGAAAGTACAGTGCTTGATTTCAGATCATTCCCTGATTGCACACAAAGTCAGTTCCAACCTTTGTGAAGAGCAGCAAATCTTCCTTTTGGCTGTTCGGAGATGTATTTATCACAAGAGCTTTGCCTTACAAAGGAGAGCTGTTGCAATTTACTGTTTTTGCTTTCAGGTTTTACCGGACATGACTATTATAGTGGCTGTCTGGCAGTCCCTTCTGAAGCAAGAGAGAGAACCCCATGATGGCCCAGCAGAGAAAAAGGAAGGTGATGTCTCCACTGTGAAGGCAATGACCGAGACAGAAGTTGCTGAGCAGCATGGTAGGCAAAGCAGCTGGAGTTACCCCTTCTTATCCCTGTGGGAATGGGTGTCATCAAACCCTTAACTTCAGCGGAATCCAGATCTCACTTCTGTATTTGCTACTCACCTTTCCTTTGTTCAGTTCTTCAGGCCGTTAGAGTTGCCTGAGGATACAGTTTAACATATAGGCTGCTACTAGAAGGCTAAGCAGTTGCCTTCTGCAGTTTTTGATGTCCCAGGATCACAGAATGGTTGAGGTTGGAAGGGATCTCTGTAAATCACCTTACCCAGCATCTCTGCTTAAACCTAGTTACCCAGGTCCAGGTTCACAGAGGTTTTGAGCATCTCCAAGCATGGAGACTCCAGAACCTCTCTGGGCAACCCATGTGGGTGCTCAATCACCCTCATAGTCAAAAAGTGTTTCCTGACGCTCAGAGTGTTCCCATATTTCGCTTTGTGACCAGTGCTTCTGGTCCTGCCCCTGGCTGCTTCTGGGAGGAGCCTGGCCCCATCATCTTTGCACTCTCACTTCAGGTGTTCATATGCATTGTCGAGATGCCCCTGAGCCTTCTCTTCAGGCTGAACAATCCCAGCCCTCCCAGCCATTCCTCACAGGAGAGATGTTCCAGTCCCTTCACCATCTATGTGAGCTTTTGCTGGACTCTCGCCAGTGTCTCTATGTTCTGGGGAGTCCAGACCTGGACACAACATTCCTTTTTGGCCTCTCCAGTGCTGAGAGGAAAGAGCAGCTCCCTCACACCAGGGCCTTTGGATCCTTCCCAGGCAACCTGCTCTCCAGTTGGGTGGCCCCCAGAATGTATGGGTGAATGGGGCTGTTCCTTCTCTGGTGCAGGACTCTGCTGCCCCTCTTGATCTCAGCCTTTCTGCCCTTGACCTTTCCATGCTAGTAGTTGTTTCACAGCCACAAAATAAAACTGGCAGGGAGACTCATGTGCCTGAAAAATAGTTTTTGGATAGATTTTTCTTTGTCCAAGTTATTTTACTGGGAGGTCTTTTTTATTTTCTAGCAGTTAGTTACTGTGGCTACACAAATGCTTGTATTGATGTACCACACGAGGAAGAGGGAGAGAGGGTTGGAGTGAAGGCTTCAGTTTTCTTCTCTCAAACCCAGCCCCTCCTGAAGGGCTTGCTTCCAGAGTCTCATTGCAGGGAATGGGAAGTTTCAGAATTGTCGGCATCTTGGCCAATGGCCTGTGAAGGTTTTCTTGTAGGCTGGAAATAAATCCACAGCCAGTTTTCCACAGAGAGACTTCCTGGAGCAAAGGGTTTTTCAGCAGATGTCCCTTCTGTGCATCCCATTGGGCAGCAACAAAGTTGTCAGCACTGACACTCCAAGGCTTGGTTGGCAGAGTCCCTGTGGAAACCAGTGGAGCAGCTATTTCCTGTGGGACTGTAGCTGTATCTCCTCTGCATTCTGAGGTGGTAGTGCTGTGTCACTTACTCCCAGCTCACCTTTTGCAGCTTTATTTGCATTGTGGCCACTAGAGAATTCTTTTCTAATGGGAGCTGAGACTCAGGCAAACAGAGTTTATCCATGGCATTCATCTGGTTCTTCCTAAGTCCCTGAGGGAGACCAAGTTAAGAGGAAAAAATTAGGTGTTAAATGTTTTGGCCGTCCTTCATGTACTTTCTTTCCTTTAATTAATGATTGGATAACAAGTAGCTTTTATGCCTCCTCATGTTAAGTGCTGTCTGTATTTCTCTCATACAGGTATATGTTGTCTGCCTCTTGCCAAGAGCTCACGCTGAGAAAGTATTATTTTGAAAGGGGAAAGGGAAGGAAAGAAGTCTTTAACTGAAATAATAAATTTGCAACAAACTGTAGTGTATGGTGTCCTGCACTTCCCCAGCCAAACCTACCTGACATTAGCTAAAAGTAGCGTCCCCAGGAATCAGCAGCATGACCATATGCTTTCCTTCATTTTTTTCCTGTTGTTCAGCCTTAAATTAAACAGCAGCAGGGCTGGTGGGATTCTGACAGTGAGTGTTCAAATGTTCAGGTTGTGTTTTATATCCATGAGCACTTCTGAGGCGAATTAGAAACAGCAGCTCTCAGTCTAGGCACTGAATAAGTGGATTTAGTTTTGAAAGTGTTTACACAGGAATGCTGGGGAAGGAAACTGGAGATTCCGTGGGTGTTTTTCTCGTTCTTCTTGTTGGGAAGACAGCAGGTCATTTCCTAGGGAAGTGTGCTGGAAATGTATGCTGGGTTATGGAGGTGCCACACTGTGCTCTCTCGCTATGAAGGAAGAAGAAACTAATTATGGAAAATCTTTGTTTCGGTTCAGATGATGCTGAGACACTGCTTCTGAAAGCTTCACTGCTTCAGGTCATATGTCTTTATCAGAAGGTTGTGCCCCACTTGGTAGCACGGAGCAACTTTGATTTTAGCAAGCTGCTAAAAGGTATGTGATGGGTATTTCTATTTCCTTCACTGTTTTCTCTGGCTGTTTACAAAGTCCACAGCAGAAGGGAATGTTTGTTTTTCTGTGGAGATATAGAACTGTTTTCTAAGAAGTAGCCCATTTCAGTTCCTCCATTGTGTTGGCATTTATTGTTGCTGTTTCTGCAGTGCTCTGGCACTGTTAAGTTCCACAGCTGCTCTGCCACACTAAGCTGTCAGCACTGTGTTGCACCCCAGTCTTTCTCTCTGTCTGTCATATTCTTGGAAGTGTTTGGTCTTTGTGGGCTTTGAATTCTAATCTTTCTGAGGAAGGCTTATCTTCAGCTCTTAATGAGGTTTCTTCTAGCCCTCTCAAAAATCCACAATCAAATCAAAATTCACCATTTCCAAACTCTTATTAGCTGCAACGATAGCACATTTTTTGAACAGGATAGTTCACAGAAAGTTTGGGGTGGGGGAGAAGCACCTCTCAGTTTGCCAGTGTCCTCTGAAAAATCTTGTAATAGAGATTTGGCCTTAGTAGAGTCCAATAGGACAGAGCCCTGGAGGGAAGAGAGGCCTTAGTATGCTAAGGCCTAAGGATCACCTCTTCCAAGCTGGGTGGCCTGAGGAGGAAGAAATTGGGCAAAAATGCCAGGAGGCTTCCATGGATGGATAAGGAGCTGATGAACGAAATCACAGGGAAAAAAAATAAGCTTTCAGGAGGTAGAAGTGAGGACACATGGCCTGGGAGGAATACAGGGAAATTGTATGGGAAGCTAGGGATAGGGTTCAGAAGGTTAAGGCTCAGTTAGAACTGAGTCTGGCCAGGAATACAGTCAGTACAGCCACATAGAGCTGAGATTGGGAGAGAGAACAAAGGGTTGGTTGGGCATCACTGCTGTGTGTGGGCCACCAGGGCTTGTGGGCCACCCAGCTCGAGCATCTATCTCGAGTGTGTTAGGCAGGGCCTGGGATGTGTAAGGTTGGGAGTTACGTAAATTCCTTAATTAACCTGTCAGAGAAAAGGGGGCTTTAAACAAAATCCCTCTCTAAATCAACTGTCTCATGCGTGAGGTTTTTCCTCCCTTTGTCAAAGCATGTTTAATTGATTTTTGTACTTGGTGACTCACCAGATGACATACCCTGTTTATCCCTTTATTTCATGCACTGGTCTGCTTACTTCAAACTGGACAAAAGGCAGGACACCTTTTTGTGAGGCAGAAATCTCTTTGTGGGTCTGTGTTGGGTACATTATGAAATAATGAAGTTAAACAGGGTGGAAAATAAAGTGTCATTCTCAAACAAATTGAATGAAGTGAGCCTGGATATTGATTTTGAAGAGAGATGATGTGGTGGAAAATAATGGTGTAAATGAATCATGAGACCTTGTTTTCTCAGATGTGTCAGTGTGAGAGTTCTGTTGCTCCTTCTGGATCACCCTGATGGAGACATGCACACCAAGGGCAGATATCTTTCTACCTTCTAGCAATATGTTCTTTAAATAGATGGTGGAGTTTTATTATTTGGTCTTACTGTTGGATTGCCTTGGTGGTGACGGTTTAAAATGTATTGTTGTCTATCTAATGTGGGCCACAAAGATCCTACACAGGCTCTGATAGGCACAGGCACCAGTGCTCTGTACATTTGATATCCCCATGTAACTTACCTGCAGGTCAGGTGTGGGCAGCTCAGGTTTTGATCACACTGCAAGAGCTCCCTGACCTGCGACAGGGTAAGTGAGGTTATGGCTTTGCTGGCGATAGCAGTGACGCAGGGGGAGACACGAGTGTAAAGTTCCATCGTCTGGAGCAGATATTGTCATGGTATGAGCATTAAGATTTCCTCCTGTTGACTTAAATTCTTTGTTTTGCTCTCCAGTTTATCCATCCTTGGTACTGCCTGTAGGTCACAGCTTTTCAGGGTTGCTGAGACTGATAAAAGAGATTTTATACTCCCATGCAGGACCAATGGTTTGTGCTGGGGTCAAGTGATGGAATCTCCCTCCGAGGACTGGATTCCCACCTTGGGTTGCCAAACCTAGTTGCAGTGTGTCTACATGATATGGAGTTCTGTGCATTGCCAGCTTGTCTCACAGTGATGTTTTAAATCCTACAAGATGAGCATTCTGATATCGCAGGATGATGGACCAAACTGAAGTTGGTTTCTTGCTTTTACTCCTCAGGTATAGTCACTGAAAAGGGCCTGCGGGAGGAGGTCCCTCCTCTTCTGCAGCACCATATACTGAAAGTGGCCTTGGAACTTCCTGCAAACAAATTTGCCTGGTTCAGAGTACAGGTAAGAGGCTTATGCAAATTTATGTTTCCATGGCCTGTTGTCCTCAAATCTTTCCATCTGGCATTGCCTAGTTTTAAATTAGTCCAGGCATTTTAGGAGGTCACCCTTTTGTAAGACCAACAGGAATTACAGTCTTAGCAGAAGTGAAAAATCCCTTCTGAGCTGAATGTTTTTTCTCAAGGAGAACATTTTTTGCCTCCCTGATGAACACTGGAGAAGTCCCTGTAGCTCTTTGTGTCTCTGGAGAGGAGCACAAGTGAGAATGTGCTGGTTTCCACTTGCCTGGAAAGCCTGAGGTTGCAGACCAGGGAAATGAGCCACTGATGGGAGCCATCACACCCCTTCCTAAGGAAGATTCCAACATCTTTTAATGCTCTCCATAATTAGTGGAAATCATCAGGGCCCCAGCTCTCTTTTTCACTGCAAGCTTGTAAAATAAGAGTTCTGTCAAGAGGTTGCTTGTCATGTCAGGAGGAAGGAACGGACCTGGCTTTGAGGGGAAGCAGAGATGCCTGTGGAGTAACGGGGGTAGAAGTGGAGTGATTGAGGAGTAAAAGATGATTGATGAAGGAGGTGGCTTTGTCTTGGGTCCTTGTAGTAGCTGTGGTTTCAGTTGCTTCTGTCTTCTTCCACTCTCCAGGAAAGCATTTTACAAGTGAGTACCATGATTCTGGCTCATTGAATGCAAAGTATTGTAAATGATCCCATTCATTTCTGGCCTTGGGATTTTTGGGCAGGTCTATAAAATAGTATACTTACCTTGCATATCAGTCTCAGTGCAACATAGTCCTGTACAGTGTTGCTGTAGCAGGGGAATTTTAATACATTTTTCTTGTAGGACATCTCTGAGACAGAGAAGATATCTGGTGAAAAATCAGTCTTCTATTTACTGATGAAAATGTTTGTTACAAGTACCCGTTCTCATCTGAAAATTTCCACCAAAAAATTAATCATCAAGGTAAGCATTTGAATTGAAATATCCTGATATTCACTACATCCCACTGGTCTTAAATTTCAGGACTGTAAAATTTTTTCTTAAAGCAGATGCCTTTACTGCACAGTTGTGTGGTCAACAGAGTCTCCTTTCGAGTTTCCTGTGATTGCTGTTGGAATTTGCTATCAGATAACTGGCTATTAGCTAAATATTTTATGGGAATAGATGCTGCAAACTGACTTTCCTGCAGCAGTTGATGAAAGACTAAGGATAATGTCTAATGTTTGCCCACTCCCCTAGGCTGAATTAATTCTGACACTAATAAATCAATGTAGTTTGTGCCTGCAAAGGTCTTGACATTGATCAAAAAGAGATTACTTTTGATTTTGATTTTTATCACTGTTTATTTACTCTGTACTTCAGCACTCCAGCCTCCCTAAAGCCTTAGCTACTTTGCTCTGGCCCTGCAGACTAGTGTTCTCTGTTACTGTCTGATACAAGCTTGGATGCAAGGAGTACTTTTTGTCTTAAAAAATAATTAAATCCCCTGCTGTACATATAGATGAGTTATTCGACTTTTTAGAAAAACTGGTCAACAAGTCTGCAAGACACCAGTGGCTGTTGTTTTCAGTACCTTCTTGAAACAGGACATCTTTTAGTTATCTAAGTAGGGGTAAAGATTTACATAAGGAATAAATGCAACCAAATTGTCCTGCCAAGAGAAAATCCAGGAAGCTGTACTGGCCCTGGACAGGGCTCCTCATGCAGTGTCCTGCAGTATTCATTTCACACAAATTTCTACCCAGCTTTGTGCATTTAGCTCCAGTCACGGAGTGCCATTGTACTATTCTGTCCACCAGACCAGGGTTACAGTGACTGAGTTAGGGTTTAGTTGCCCTTGATCCTTGCAAGGGATTAGAGGCCAGGTTCACTTGGCCTCCCGGTAACGAATGTCTCAACCAAAAGCTGCTCAAAATGTGCTGGTTTTCTGGTGGTTTTGGATTCTTTTGCCAAGTAGGAACATGGACTGCCTGACTTGTTCTTGTGTCCACTTTCCACTTCAGTCCATTGCATTTTCTCTGAAGGGAATGCAGGAGCAGGGAAGTTAAGGCAGGTATGTCAGCAGAAAGGCTGCTAAGAATAGATGGTAAGGACTTATTTTTCTACACAGTGCCATGTAATTGAATGCTTGTTTTTGGATTTCACATTCTGTTCCTGCCTGTTTTCATGAGAGCTGCAAGTGCATTTCTATTTCAAGACTCCACCAGAAATAGTCAATTACATTAAAATGAATCCTTTTTCCTTCATTTTTTCTTTATTTAAATGAATTACCCTGTCAGATTCATGTAAGCAGCAGTTATTTCTAGAGCTGCTGGTGTTGTACACAGAGTAAATGTAGAACAAATGAGTTCTGATAGTTTCCTTTGTATTTTGTGTGTGGAGAGGAGCAAAGGCACAGATTGATCCTGTGTAATTGAAGTCATTTAATGTAGGTACCGGAGTCAGGAAGCTGGGCAAGGTTTCCTCTTTTGTTGAGAGTGAGGGTCAGGGATTTGAACCATGATGTCACTCTGATTCCTCTCCTCTTCTCCCTCCTCCTTTCTTCCTTGTAGAGCTGGAGCATGGGGTCACCAAGCTCCTAATTGGGGTGCCTGAGGTCAGGGCCTGAATTTAGAGAGCATGGAAGTGAGGGATAATTTCTAGGTATGTTACAGCCTGTTTCCTGGTTGTGGTATATCTGGGGCTACCTCACCACCCCCAGCAACTTGCACTTCTCTCTGGACCTCGCTGTGGTCACAGCCCACTGCTCATTTATGTGACTGCTTATCCATCTGCCTCATTTTTAAAATTAATTTAATTTACAAGTAGCCTGATTTAGATTTAATTTAGCAATGATTTACCTTTATGTTAGATCAGTAGTTTTCTAAAACTCCTGTACAGGCTATTTTTAAGGTGCCTTTTTTTTTTCCTGCCTGTGATGATGTAAAGATGTACAACCCTCTGAAAGCAGTATAACCTGCTCTCCAAAAATCATAGAAGTAAGATTTTTTATTCTCCACTATATAGTTAAAGTCCCCCTAGTGAGTGGGAATTAGGCCTCTTGAACTGAGGGGGTGAGGAGAGCAACAGATACTTCTTTTCTTCAGCCTGCTCTTCTTTTTTTCTTTCCCAAAAGAAGGAGTCATGGAGTTACTATACAAAAAGATCTGCATCTCTTGGGGTTTTGTATTTTAGGTGTTCTGAGGTTTATTTACACACCTCCCCCTTTGTTTCCTGGACAGGTTTTACGTGACAGTGGAGTGTTTGAGTACACATGGAAGGAACTTTCAATTTGGCTGGAACACTTGGATAATACTAAAGAAGACCAAAAGGAAGCAGTGATTCAGTTTTTGGAAAGGGTAACAATGTTCAAATTAGCTGGATAAACAATGCAAAGAATAGTGTTAGTGGAAACTAGAGATTTTGTTGCTATTGTTGAGAAACCTGTCAAAGACCAGTGAATGAATTCTGAGAAAAGCAGTGTTTGGGATTTTTTTATCCAAGGTGACATTGTGCTTGTCTTGGATGGGAGGACAGCAAAATGATTTACAGGAAAATGAAATCCAAAAAGATCAGTTGCTATTACAGCATTGTTGGTATAAGGGTAGAGTATTGTACATATGGGTAGCTTTTATCTCCTCTTAAGGTGCCAGAATTATCAGACCTCAGTAAATTGTGATCTTTTACAAGAAAAGCTGACATTTCCTGTTGACTCTTCAGGATGTTGAATGCCCAGTGCTTCCTTTCTAGTGCGGTCCCCCAAGGGACTCAGTCTGTGGTAGCAGTTTAGATGCCAAATTGCAGTGGACTTTTTTTTTTTTTTTTTTTTTTTCCCCTATCAGTGTCCCCTGTAGAGCAGGAACCATAGACAGAATCCTGCAGAAATTATATGGAAGCTGTCCTCTTAAAACCTGCCACTTTTAGCACATGGTCTTTCTTAGCAATATCTGGTTCCCCTACACTCAACAGCCTGTGCACTTACCTTTCTCTCCACCTTTGCTGACAGATCCTGCTGAAGCTGGTGACAAACCCCTATCCCTACACAGACAAGGCAGCAGACCTGGTTCAGGAAGCCAGCATGCTTCAGGTCACTATGTTTAAACAGGACTCTGATAATATGAGCATCCCTGTCTCTCACATTGATGGTATGTGGTAACCCCTCAGCAACAGAATGCCAGAACTTGGGGCTATGTTTTCTAGCCCTAGTCGGCAGACCAGGGATGGATAACTATAGAAATCCTGTTAAGTCAGGACCTTCAGGATTCAGCCCTCCACATGTACTTGAAGTCAGAATTGCAAAGTTACCACTTTACCCACAAAAGTAATTTCTGATGCGGTTGTGCCACTTTCACAGTGTTTGAAATCTGTCTTCAGGCTCTTGCAGCAGTGTTTTTGAACTAAAATGGAAATTTAATCTTTTTCCCTGGGACTGTTCATAATGGAATCATGGAATCCCAGAATGATTTGGGTGGGAAGGCATCTTAAAGCTCATCCAGTTCCACTCCCTGCCATGGGCAGGGACAGCTTCCAGTAGTGCAGGGTGTTCCAAGCCCCAACCAACCTGGCCTTGGACACTTAGAGGGAAGGGGCACCCACAGCTGCTCTAGACAACCTGTGCTGCACAGCAGCACTGAAAGGCAGCGTGAAGTTCAGCTGTGATTTTTGTGTTGCACTTAACTTTGTATTGCTTGACAAATCTGACTTTCATCCCTTTTTTTTGAATTTTTTGGGGGGGAATTGCATAGATGCCTTGTATTCCTGTAGTGTTGATTCAACCTCTGTTGTTCTTCCAGTTAGTCTGGATCCTCTGCTTAGATTTTTTTCTTCACTTATTAGATGTCCTGGATATGGTGGATGTCCTGATTGAGGGCAGTGATGGCTTAGATGAAGAAATTGGGTTCTCTTTAAATGAAGACATGATTATCCAGACATTCCCCTTCAGTGCTGTTGTCCCTGCTGCGTTAGAAGCCAGGAATGTACTGCTGCTTCAGTCTGAAAATGGAACAGGTACAGGCATTCTTTGGTTTTATGTGTCATCTCTACCAATGGAGTGAAAGTGGCATCATTTTTACCCATTTTTCATCCTTTTTTACCTTGAGACATTTTGTTATCTTCCCTGTAAGCAGAAGGAGGTGCAGATCCATGGTGTTTCCTGCTCAAGAGAGGCATTAAAGCTCAGTAGGTGCTTCTGCCCTTTTTCCCTGACCCTAAACAGAAGAGACACTGTCCCTGCATGGACAGTCTTGGTCTGCAAGTAGTTGGCTTCAGTAACACAGTGTTTTAAGGACAGAGATCATGAGAAGGAGGTGGTTTCCATGGCTGTAGGCAGCTCTTCCTGAGATCAGGGAGAGAGGACTGCACTGTTAAATAGGAAATGGATGCATTTTCCAAAGAAAACTTCTTCAGAACAAAGCTCTGATGGCAAAGGTTGCAAAGTTCTGCCACCTCCTTGAGTGAAGCGTTGGAGTCACAGGGGCATCAGGTGGGCTTGGAGCGGGACTTGCCAACCCCACAGCACCTCACTAAGTCCTCTGTATATTTGGTGGTTGAGTAGCACCTTGAGTGGACTGAAAGTCCCAGTTGTGAAAGCAAATTCTCTCTATTTAACTTGTACATGTTAACTGGGGTGTGTGCCCCCCAGTACAAATCAGTTCTTCTCTGAGGTGGTCAGGGGTCTTTTCCTGTTAATATACAGGCATGTTTAGCACAACACAGTGAAGGTGCGTTTATTTACTCCAGTGAGAACTAATGTGTGGAGGATTTTTCAGGTATTTCAGTGGGTCAGGAGCATTTGTCTAGGTCACTACAAACACCTTTTGATCTTATTCAGGACTTTTCTGAGTGATGCTCTGTGGGCTGATGCCTCCAAAGTAAGGAGGGTTGCCCCAGCGTCTGTGCTCATGTCAATGGTTTCATTTATTTTTGCTTTTCTAGGAGCACACATTGTGGAGTACCTCGTTGCTGTTTTCACTGACCTCCTGCACTCTCAGAGAGAACCCCTTGCCCTCTGCTTGATGTTCCAGCTCTATGATAAAGATCTCAAGTCCCTGAAAGTTGCTAAGTATCCTCAGCTCTACCAGTTTAACCAATACTATAAACTCTGGATACCTCAGCAATCTCAGGAACCTGTGGTATGGAATACCTGAAGTCACTGAACTCTTGAGCCAGTATTCCTATAAAAACCTCACAGTTTATAGAGGTTACATTTCCATCAGAAAGAGCATTTTTATTGAGCTAGCTGTATTTCTTCTCGATCACGTTGGGACACAAGTTTGCTCCAGGGCTTTCCTCTGATGACACAAGAGGTCTTTGTGGTGGCTGGGAGGTGATGCCAGGGCTCAGGGGTCATACACAGACTCCTTGCCAGGCCCAGCAGAGCCTGGTGCATGCTGTGGCCACAGTTCACGGTGCCCAGAGTTCCCCCTGGGTGGTTTGGGGATCACAGGCCCCCTGGGCTGGGTTTGGTGAGTTCTTCTGTAAGGCCAGCAGTGAGCACTACAGATTCCCGTGGGGATGCTGCTGAACAGCTCTATTCTAGCAGGACTGCACACATGTGCTCCTGGAGCTTCAACCTGGGTTCAGCTCAGAGCTCATCTCAAAACAAAGGTGGCTGAAGAGGTTTTTGATTCATACTCATCATTATTTTTCTCTTGTGTGTTTTTTCACTTTAAACAGTTTAAAAGCCAAAAGGAGGTAAGCGAAGAACCTACTGTGGCACTGGATTCTGTATTTACCACTTTGCTTAAGAGAGCCTATGAGAGAGGAAGCAGTACCTTACTGGAAGATGGTGTTCAGACAAAATTGAGAGAATTGGCTTCCTGCCTCCCACCTGAACACCTTTTGTTGGGAGTAAAGCATGTGCTGCTGTACCTGAAATACACAGTGGAGAACTTCAGCAGTGTAAGAGCAATATTGTGGTTACATTTTGTTTATTTTTATGTAGGAGGTACAAATGACTTGGCTGTTAACACGTAGTTCTACAGCTTTTCCGTGTACTTGGCTCTGAGGCTACAGAGCACCAGACAAAACTGCACCTAATTTGTAAACAAATGTCAGTTCTTCTGGTCGTTGAGGAGTCTTGGATTTACTTTGCATGGTTTACCTTACTGATCTTTGTGAGTGCAAATAAGCTTGAAGTTTTAATCCAGCTCCTGTATCCCCCTAAGAAGTCTTTCCAGAGAGTAAAATTCACAGGCCTGTAACACCAAATGTCATTGTGTAAATGAAAATCCATCAATATTTATTTGGCAACCTGAGACTTTTCTTAGAATCAGGTTTCTACATAGGGGAGGGATTCCTTCCCCTAGAAGAGGTTGTAATCTAAGTAGGTCTTAGTTAACTTCTATTCCTGTTGGATAATTATCCTTCTCCTCCCACCCTCCTCTTTTCTCTACTTTCAAGATGTCTTTGTTTTCATAGCTTGGTAAAGCTTTGGGTTCTCAGCTTGTTGACCTTTATGTGGACATGCTGAGCAGCTTGTTGTGCCGGGGCCATCAAATAAAGCTGGATCATCTGCAGAAACGGGAAGAGCATCAGGCTGAGTCGGATCTCTTTTTGGATGAGGAGTTTCTGATGATAGAAGAGTCTTCAAATGACAAGGTACCAAATCCCTTGATACAGAGGCACCTCTTAGTAAACTATGATTTGATTTGATTGATTCTCTAGGGAATAGTTTTGCTGAATAGAGAGATGCTGTTAAGGTTTTGGAGGAAAGCTTAGGAACATAGAGCATGTGGTCCAGCAGTTGCAAAACTACTGTCTGGAGATGTGACCCAGCTGCATCCCACACAGTCTCACCCCTGTTCCTGGCATTGGAATACAGTCAGGAGATGTCCTGAAAGAGATCACTTTTGCAGAAAAAAATGTATTCCCTCAGCCCTGTGTAAAGCCTTGTTATGAAAATTATGTACTTGAGGAGTGAATTTCCCTCCTACTCTTTCATCTGTTCTGTTAATTTGTGGAGATTAGAATGGAATTGTGTTGATGAACCCCAGAATATTCAGTTTTCCTCTGGACATGTGCTTAGACATGTCTAGAATGTTCAGTAGAACAGCATAAATGCCACAGCATGAAATGTAAGAAGAATGATATTTATGTGCTTACAATTCATTAATATTTTTATCCTCTGGCCAGCTAGTAGACAATTTCATGTTCAATAATTATAATTGACAAGCTGTGGAAAATAGGCAGACGAATGAATTTATTTTTTACCCTGGGCCATGATTATCCATTCAGTGATATTGTTACATCTGTTTGTTATAGACGCTGGAAGATACGCTCACCTTGATTTTCAGACATCCTACCCTGGAGAGCTGGTTCCTGGCACTGGAACTGCGGTCCATTCCTCAGCCTGGTTTGAACCCTGTCACTGTGAAGCTCCTGTCAGCTCACCTCAATTCTGGGGTGCTCCAGCTGCTGAAAACGGGTGCCCCCATCCTGCAGAGCATCACAGCGGATCACAGACATGTCTTGTCCAAGTATTTCGAAGCTATCACAAAAAGTGTCCTGGAAGAGCTGCAGGCTGTGGGAAAGGACAGAAGCCAGGTCTGTCCTAGGAAGTCTCACCAGCTACAGGCTCTGGAGGAGCTGCACATGTACCTGCCTGCAGCTCAGCTGAAGGAGATCACTTTAACCATGCTGCGACTTCCTGAGATGAGCTTGACTGCTCAGAAATCTGAAAAATCCCCTAAGAAAGGGAAACAGTTAAGCTTCTATGGACAAATTTTGGTGCAGCTCCTTACACACAGCTACAAAAGGCATCCCCAGCAAGGAGAACTTCTGCTATCCACAGAGCACATTAAAGCTTTGGGGATATTGATGTCAGCATCGGCCAGCAAAGATTTGGAGAAAGTTTTCCTTCAGGCTCTTCAAAGTGAGCCAGTCCTTGCTCTCACAGTTGGTGTCGAGGTGCAGGCTCACTGCCTTGCGAAGTGCTCATGCACCTCCCTGGCCATTGTGGCCGTGCTGATCCAGCACTCCAGGACTCACCTGCTGCAGTTCGAGCTCTGGTGTCTGAGCAGTGCCACTGGGAAGTACCTCAGGAAACACATGGAGAGCTTTCTTCCACTCGTTAATGTGTATTTGCAATGCAGAGACCAGTATGGTTTCAGCCGACCTTCCACAGGTAAAGGCATCACTGAGCCGTGCTTGTGATTCAGGAGGTCAGATTCCCTGTTTAGGATCTGCTGGCCTTAAGGTCTTGGAATATCCACACAGTAGATAAAGGTGGTAAAACTTAGATGTGTGACCTGTAATGACTCTCTTGTCAGTACTTCTGCAGCACTAAAGGTGAAGGGCTGTGCTGACGGTTGGCTGTTAGACTGAAGCCAAATGCTCTTACAGTTACTGCTGCCCAGATGTCTCTTTGGGAGCCCTTATTTAATGCTTAGTGCATGTGAAAATCTGTCATTGTGCTTCTCTTGGTTTAGTACAGGAGGTAAAACCTTTTGCTCAGGCATGGGTAGAGCAGTGTCTGGAGTGTGCAATGCCACAGCCAGATGGTTTTTGCAGAGCCCGAGCTTTTACTTTTACAGAGTCCAAAACTTTCCTCTCAAACAAATCTCCAGCTGTGGGCTGGCTACCGTAATGCCCTCCTAAGCTGGCGTTCTAGAACTTTCCAAACCCACAGAAGCATTACATCTATGGACAAGTGTGTTAAATTCTCTATCAGCAAAACGATGAGTTAGGATTCAACTCAGTAGAACAGGATCGCCTTGATTTCATTTCTCTTATTACCCAGAAATGTAAATAGCAAAGGAAGCAGGCTGACTGTGGCTGTAGCTCTACCTACAAGGTCAAGCAGTGAAAAGACCTCGTCAGCACCCTGGGCAGTAGAGGATTGGTAAAAAAGTGAGCCTCTCTGGAGCACGTCTCTGTAGCAGATTAGCATCTGCTGTAGCACCATTTCCTAGAAACTGAGTAATCTGGGCTGGATTAGAAAGTGATTTGGGGATTAGCGTGTTGTTGTTCAACCCCTGTAGGTGGTGGAACCTATGCCCTCTGCTCTCCCAACAGTTGTCTTGGCTGTCACACGTGTCCTGAGGAAAGCCTTGTGGAAGGAGCTCTGCGCTGGGATTCAGGACACGGGAGTGTCCTGTGAGGCCACTGTGAAGCTGCAAATTCTTTCAAGGTTGTTGCCACCTTCAGAAAGCAAAGGGCTGCACAACCTGATGGACCAGCTTCCTGTTGCTCTTGAGAGAGCATGGAGCGAAGAGAGGTGGGCAGTGTGTGTGTGCCTCCCTCAGGGCTCAGTTTGTCCTGGGAAGCACTGTGATAGGAATGGGAGCAGTAACAGCATCGTCTCCTCGGACAATCTGTCGCTTTGCACTTTGGCAGCAAGTCATGTTTAGCATACACAAAACAAGTTAAAATATTAACAAAAAAACCCAATAACTGTCTCTCTGCAGTTGGGCCGTGGCAGATGCCATATCCAGAGTCCTTAAAAACTCAGAGGAGCTGCATTCCTGGAGGAGACATCTGTTGTCAGCCTGCATGAAGGGGTTAGTTGCCATGTACAGCAGTAGTAAAGATGAAAGCAAGCAAGAAGTGGAGAGGTCCATGCTGCTGAGGCTAGAGGAATTACTGGTGAGACTTCTTACCTGCTTTGCCACGGTGGGACTGTATGCATATGTGTGACTGGGCACTTGCAGATCTTGTCAATACAGATTGGGCTTGACTTCTTGTTTTATGGAATCTGGTTTCCATGGGCTTTTAATAGCTTTTGTGGGTTAGCCCTCATAATCCTTTATATGAAGCAGTTTTATGTTCTTGATGATGGCTTTCTGCTAAGAATCCCCTTTGAAGACAGGAGTATGAGGTATTTAAGAGTAAGAAATCAAAGGTTACCAGTGGATTTTATTTTTTTATTAAAAAAAGGTGATAGAGATACTTCTGCCAAGACCCACCTGCCATGCCGTGTGAAGTCTGGGGCAAAAATCTGGTTGATCATAAATAGAAATCCAGACGTTGATCCTGAAGAACACTACTTGATCACTTCCTCTGTACTATTCCCTTGGTTTGAGTTCAGCATACACAGATCTTTGTAACACATAACACTGAAGGTCTCTGTGAGCAGTGAATGCCTTTCCCCTCTCAGGGGCTTTTGCTGAGACTCCCTTGTAGGACCTGGCTGTCTCTGCAGGCCCTGGGGCCACCTCACAGTGTCTGTCCTGAGGGTGTTTCCAGCCTGGCAAGGTCGGCACCTGCATTCCCAGGACTGCTGGTATGTGCAGCTGTCAGTCTTCTCCAGACTGATGGGTTTGTTAGGGTTCCCAGCTCCTCAGGGCACATCAGTTGTAGGGAACATGTACACCCAGCCAACCCCATGTGCCACGTGCCAAACTTGGTTGGTTAAACCACACAAAAACCTGGTACCCAGGTTTGACTTGCTTTGACTTGCCAAGTTGTGATTCCTTTCACACTTCAGGAGTTTGAAGAGTTTTGAGCCACTGGGTTTTTGGAACCTACAGCCTAGCTTGCTTTTTAATTCCATGCAGCCCATATGTTCCCCTGCTCCCAGACCAACAAAACATTTGTTGTTTCCTTTGAACCAGGATTGCTGTATCCAAGAGCTTTTTTTTCCCTGTTATCCTCTGATCATCCCACTTGAGTGTTTGGCTTGCACGTTTTTAGTGTGTCCCTTGAATAAAAATTGCTGTAGAAGCTCCATGTGCAAAATGTAAACCAACACCTGTTTTTGCTTGCTGCACGCAGCGTGTGGTTCAAGAAGTGGACCCAGATGACTGGTGCAGCCTTGTGAAGACAGGACTCAAGTAAGTATTTTCATTTTAATTTATTTTGGTTTTACTAAGTTCATTTTCTTTGCTGAGTTCTCATTTCTTAAACAGCTTTTTATTTCAAGCAGGTCTCCTTGGGTTTGGTTGGGATCTGACTTCTCTGTGATCCTTCTCCCAAAGGTACCGTTACAGAGATGAAACATTTCTGAAGGTCCTGAATGTTGCCATCCAGTTACTATACAAGAAAGAATCTTCACTTAGCCAGAGCTTAGTCAAGCTCTCCAGACTTCACATGATGGTCACACAGCACTCTCTATTTTTGTCAGCCATCCTGAGGTCAAGAGAAGAAGATGACAAGAACATCCAGACAAGAGGTATTTTTTAATCATCTTCTTCCCATACTAAATACAGTTAATCTTGTCATTCTTGCATTATATTCTCTCCATCCAGCACAGTATGTAAATACATGCAGAGTTGTTAACAGTCCCAGAATACTGGCATTTACCTTTAAATTGTACCTCTGTTTGGATCCACATTCATTTTATGCTGGTTTTAAACACTTCCGTTTTTAAAACTACTGGAAAGGTGGGTTTGGGTTTTTATTTTGGTTAGTTTGTTTGTTTTTCTGGTATTTTTAACCCAGTTGAAGTCTCGGGTTGATTCTTCTGGCTTCTGTGAGGCAGTTAGTGTAAGATCACTGAACTGCACATAGGTCCTGGGATGTTTAAACCTGTTTTAAAACGGGTTGATACAGAGAGATTTAAAGTTGATTTTGCAGTTTTATTAAAAATGGTGACTTAAATTACATGTATTTCATATTGCAACCTTTCATGAGGCATATCCTTCCAGGGGAATATAAACTGGATGCTAGTTCATGTGTAGGATTTGCTTTGTTTCTTCTTCGCTGGCAACTGCAATCCTGCCTGACCTTGAACCACATTTAATTTACATAGACCTCAGCTTTTCTCCACTGCTCAGGGTTTTGAGAGATTCAGTGGTTGAAGGAGCTGTGTAAGAAAAGGGGGGAAATCCTCGGGGCAGCGTGTTGGTAACAAATTTTGTGTTTATTAGTGAGCAACATGTAAACAAGCTTTAAGACCACCTGAAAAGAGAAAAAAGGTCTGTGAGGTCACCAATTTAGAGAAATTAAAAATAAGGAATAGATTTTGCTGCTTGCTGTATGTACATGTCTTACCTTTAGAGTGTATTTGTGTAGATCAGCAGGATGGGTTTTTTGAGGCCAGCTGCAGTATTCCAGAAGCTTGGTGTCATGAGAGCATTCACTCAGGCCGATACTTCTTTAGGAGCTCTTCAGTTTTGACATACATTTTATATTCCTGCACATACCTAGGGTCAAAGCCCAGGCCTTTTCAGATACTGGAGAGAAATCTGGAGTTGGGTCTTGAGTGTGCTACAGTCTGTTTGCTTTTGAGGAACTTGATCACTTGTGTTTTCTGCTTCTCGGTTAGTTATACAGCAAAGGTGGATAATTTCTGTGCTGCACAGGACAGAGTTCCTGTGGCTCACAAACCACCTGCAGTGCTGAGCCCTGCAGGAATGCACGGTGCAGAAGCTTTTTGCTAGTTACTGCAGCTGTGGTGGGAACTTCAAAGTTTTTGCTGTGAATTCTTGAGTCCTCGAGGAGGTTGCTGGGATGTCTGCCTTTCTCTGTGCAACTCCTGAGCTCATTTCAGATGCCCTCCCTGGGGGAGGAAGGAGTGGAGCTATGGCAAGATAGGGTACAGCACTCCTTTTTAACCAGAGAGTGGGTGTGTACACATGGAAAGCTTCTGCAGGGTAGTGTGTTCCACACTGGGGACCTCACCTGGCCATGGGACTTGTGTGTTCAGCTTGGGAATACTGTTTTAAGATGTTCCCTTGAATTAAATGCATCACAATCACCCTTTAGTGTACTGGGGAAATGGGCTGTGGTATCTCTAGAGATAGATGTTGATGTAAAATGTCCAGTGTTGTGCGTGCATCCATTTGGAGTGGGTCTGGGCGTGTTTATTTGTGCTCTGTGTGACTGAGAGCTGCAGGGCTCAGGCTGTGCTTGTTCCAGAGGCGCTGGTGGACGTTCTGCTGACAGCCGTGCAGCTCAGCCCCTCTCTGTGTGCGAGCAGCCACCTCCCAGTGCTGCTGGGAGCCTACGGGGCCACGCTGAGCACTGTGGGTGAGTGTCAGCCTGGCAAAGGCATTTCCTTCTGCATCTTGTTCTCGTCTCCACAGGTCACTAATTTTGGGTTCAATCTTGGCTTTTAGATCAGAAGATACTACTGCTGCTTCAGTTGTATGAGAAGAATAATCAAAGTCTTATAAACTGCAGGTAAGCTGAGCACCTTACTTCATTGGGAAAACTACACACAGATAATCTCACAACTGCTGTTGTTCCAGGGTTCTCATTTTTAAATGAAGGAGACAGTGAACAAGGTCAAACCTAAAGGTGAACGTTGCTTTTGGAAACATTTTTCCTATGCATTTCCTATTCTTAATGTAATTGTCTTGTGTTGCCCAAACTTTTGGGTGTCTGTGGGTCAGGTGAGGGAATGTCTCATTTCTGGAGTCCCTCACTCTCCATAATTGGGACCCATTACAGGGATCTCCTCACAGATGGGAGGCTAAAATGTAAGTCAATAGTGGACTTTTCCCCTTTTCTGTGCTCAAGCACAAGACTTTTCCACAGGAAAGTCTGTTGCCAACAGTTCTGGTCTGGTCTGCCTTCCTCACATGGACTTTTCTGTCCTGGAGGTCAGGAGCAGAAATACCACCAGCAGTGCAAGAGCACTGGCTCAGGCAGCTGAGGCAGGTCTGGATCCCCTCATGCAGCTGCTGTCATTCTTACCTGCACTTACAGCTTAAATCCATAGGTACTTCTGAACAGGTACATTCTGACTTGGATGGACAGGGAGTGCGGGGAGGGCAGAGTTATGCTCAGACTCAATTTGAAAAGCTTTGGGATGGATGGAGAAGGTGTTGCCAGGGAAACCAGTTGTAGTTTCAAGTCCCACAGGGTAATAACTACAAGTGAAGACAAAATTTCAGTACTAATTGATCTCCTCTGTAATGTCTTTTGGCTCCATTGCCTAATGCCTTTACCTTTATCAATGTTTAAGGATCCTGCTGTGGGGTCCAGCCGCTGTGGAGCATCACAAAACTTGCAAGAGTCTGGGGAAGTCCCTGTGGCAGCAGCCAAGCATGGAGGAGATTCTGTGTCTGCTGGATCGAGAGAAGATGATGAAGACAATTCTGTCATTCCCTCAGCATCGTCGGCTGCTGCCATCACAGGTGCTTTTGGTTCAGCCCTTCCATGGTTACCCTTCTCTGGATGTGCAGAAAGAGCCTTGAGCCATTCATTTCTTGCATCCTTGTAATACATTGCAGTTTGTTTCCATCGGGAGAGTTATTTTAATTCATAGGAATTAGTTCTTTAGGACCACTTGTCAAATTACTTGTGAGATACGGGCCACATCTTGTCAGCAGGGGTGGTAGTGCATTGCAAAGGTTGTCATGTATGCGAGACCAGGGTTGGACAGCCCAAGGATCCACTGTCAGTGGGCTCTACAGCCTTTCTTACAGTTTGCTGACATGCTTCTGTACCTGTTGGTGCTGGTCAGGGGAAATAGTTGTGGATATACCCTCAAAGTGAAAGCCGGGTTTAAACACAAGCAAGTCTCACCTTGTGTTGCATCGTATTTTACAGGGTGTAGTATCAAATGGTTTATAATGGGATGAGGTGGTTGTGGAAGTTTGAAATCAAGCTTGAAATTGATGTTGTTCCTTAAAAATACTGGTTTGAATTTGGTTTCAGGGGATACAAGAATCACTATATAAAGATGGAACAGTCAAGAGCCTTGGTGACTTCTATGATCCTTGTTTTCTGCTTCATCTCTTCAGTGAACTGACCAGACCAGGTAAAGTGAGTGTTTCTCTTTGGTATTTAGTGTCAGGTTTATCTGCTGCAGGAGCTGCACCTGGAGCTCTGTTATCCCCGATCCAAGAGCTAATACTGCAAGGAACTTTTGCCTGACTTTAGAGGAAAAAAAACAACCTACTGTGAGGGCTGAGACTGAATTGGCAGCAGGAAAATAACGGTGTTCAGGTCCTCTGAGGAGGAAAGGTACCAGATCTATTTGATGTTTTGCGGTTGGAAGGTTCTTAAGACAATCCAGTTAATGCTGGGATGAAGAACATGGACAGCTGGTGTCTTTGGAACCTAGTGTTGATAGCTGGAAAAAGGACACTCTGCCAGCACCACCCACCCTGTTGGAGGGAGGGAGTTGGTGTCGGTGGCAGCCCCAGCAGCACTGCAGCCAGTCAGTGGCTGCTAATGTGGGAAGCACCAAGGCTGAGGGAGCTGCTGCACATCATGTTCTTGTGGAGCTGTAAAGACAGTGTCTAGAGAGGAGAAAAATAGCCCTCTTAGCTGCTCCACACACAGTGAGAGTTTGTGTCCTAAGAGGGGCATTTTTTTAAAGGCCCCAAGTGATTTATGAGTCTGAGTCCCATGGTGCTCATAAACCATGTCAGCTGCTCTTGGAATTCCCAGTTCTTTTTTTATTTGCTCTTTGTACTGGCTGCACAGTGCCATCTGAATTTATAAACATGGACTTCTTGCACAGTGTTTTATGCTTGCTGAGGAAAAAGTAAGTCTGGAGTTGGGCAGATAGCAAGTTTTGTCTATCTTTAGCTCTGATAAGCATCTCGTGGAAAGCTTTTCCATCCTGGTTCTCAAGGTCCCTTAAAAAAACTGTGTGTCAGACAGTTAAAGTGGGGTGGTTTTTTTATAACAGCTTGTTATTTTATGTTAGTTGTTGCATGCACTCTCCACGGTTAGCAGGATGGAAAATATTACTACTGCATGTTTTCAGCAAAAAAAAGTTTTCCAAATAAATCTTCCTGTGGACTGCTGAAGTGAGAACCTTGGGTTTCATTCTGTGGCCCTGCTCAAGAGTGTGAATAGTTAGTGCACATCAGCAGTTCCCCAGAGCTGCAGCCTGAAGGAGAGCAGGGTGGTGGCTCTGGGACAAATGGCAGTGGCTGGTAGGGAAGTGGAGACCCTGCTTTACCTGGCCCATAACTAGCAGACCTGGGTAAGAAACTGCCAGGCATGAAATTGGATTTTAGAAGTTTTAGCAGTTGAGAAAAGAGAAAAATAACCCAGGTGCTGGTGCAGGGACAGAAATAATCTGTGATTTTTTTACATAATTTTATATGTATGTATATCTACACACATCCTAGTTTATGTGGGCAGTGATAGGGGAGGAAATCTGTGGGCCAAATATAGGTACTTGGCAGTAAGATTGCAGCCCCTTCTTAAATAGGGCTATTTGTTTCTAGAAACTTCCTCTAGACCTTCAGTGTGAATGACAAGAAATTACATGAATATCATTGCTAAACTCACAGTACATTTGTAGCTGGTAAAATTCCACTGAGGTGCCATTCCTGGAGATAAGGTGGAAGTTTCACACCAAGTCATTTCTAGCCATCAGTGGGTAGAAATGGCACAAAGCCTTCAAAACACACAGGACACAAGCCCTTCAAGGAGAAACTCCAAATCCTGATGGCAAAATGCTGTGGAAGATAAATGCTGCATGGAAGGGTGTGTTTCCTGTTGGGCTGTTTTCTGGTCATTGCTGGATTTTGTTTTACCCAAAAGGGCTCGGGTGCAGCTGAGTACTTGTCTCAGAACAGGCCTTACCAGAAGAGTTTCTTGTGTCTGCACAGGGATGACTGCTGTGGTTTATAGGCTATTTATGTGTTATTCCCCTGCCCTTTCTGTTACAGAAGCTTTTTAATGCTGGTCTTTCAGGCACCCGGAAATGCTCTGGAGAGATGAATTTTACCTCTTGTTGTTCTTTGTACACAGCTTTCCTGAAACAGTGAGATACAAGATGTCTTTACAGAATTTACCCCTAACTTTGCACGGCCTAGCAGGCAGGATCATCTCTGTCTCACATAAATGAGAACAGCCCCATGAATTTCAGCTCGGGTAAAGAATTCCTGTTCAGAGTGAATTGCTAAGCTGCAGGCAATTTTGTCAGCTGCAGGAGCCTTCGGCATGCACTGAGGTCATAGTTTGTGGGGGTAGAGCCAGAAGTAGGTGCTCATGAACAGAAATGTTAAGGATTATAGTGCTGTTACACTGGGATATGTCACTACTAACACACCAGGTGCTTTCTGTCTCTTTTTCCCCTGTCCCCTCACAGAGTGTGTGGTGGCATGTCAGAAGTTTGTGGAAGTCAATGCCCTGGGTCTCACAGTGGCTGCCCTGAGCAGCTACGACTCCAACATGAGAGCAGCTGCATATTTCGTCCTGGCTTCCTTCCGCTCCCATCTGGAAGGGGCTCGCTTTCGAGAGAAGAGCCAGGTAAGGCTCAGCTCCATTGCCCCTTGGGCAGGTGCGACCTTGTAGGTCGTGGACATGTGTGGGAGAGATGTTGCCTTGCTCATCCATCTACATGCATGTGGTGAGAGAGCTAAAAGAAGCTTTTTATCCTCTCTTCCATCGTTTCTCCTTTACTGCCTTGTGTTTCCTCCTGTTACAATCAATGGACAGAGAAAGTGGGAAATGTGTTTTAGAAATTATTAGGAATTTTGTTTGTAGGAATGGAAATCCTGATGGAATTGATATTTGACAAATGGCCTGTGAAATGTCCCAGAAGCTGATTTATGTATTCATGCTCCTGTTATGTTCATTTGGGCTGTGGTTCAGGCTTCTCTCCCTGGGCTCTTGCAGTTGTTGTATCTCTTGGATGCTGTGCAGAATGGAATCAGGCAGCCGAACCTCAGGCTCACCTTCTTCCTGGCCCTCTACATTGCTCGTGTGGCAGAGCAGATCCTGAAGCCAGGTACTGGAACTTCCTGTGCGTGTCACTGCTGGGGTGAAGAACAAAGCCATGGGGAATGTTGATCTCCTCACCTGCTTTGTGCTCATTTGCTCTTGACTGAGCTTTTCATTCTGGGGAAGAGAAGGGGAGGGGTGGCCAGCAATATAATGAGCCTCAGAGCAAAAGCCTTCTGCAGTTCCTGGGCTGTTCTCCCGGCTCAGTACAGCTCCCACGTATTGTTGTCCATGGTTGTGGATTGGGAACGTTGTCCTCCTCCATGATAACAGCTTTTTCTCTTCACAGAGGAGCACATGTATATAAAGGTAAACAGATTCCTTCTGTCACACCAGTATTTGGACCTGAGGAAAGTACCAGGTTTTTTCCAGCTTTTCTACAGTTTTGATTTTGAGGTAAGAGTCCCATTTTAGGTATCCAGTAATTCTTCAGATTTTTTTAGAAAAAAGCCATAAAAATATAATGAAATCTCTTTCTCCCATAGGTGGTTAATTAGAAGCATCTTTGTTTTGTTTCATATTGGAATTAAAAATGTTATTTCTCTGGGGTTTTTGTTGCTTTTTTAATACTAACACACAATAATGAGTTGTGCTGTGTGTGCTCTGTGCTCTGAGCACAATAAACACAATATTCTGCCCCAGCTAGTTTACATTCATCTTTGAGTTTAGATTAGTAATACTGAGTTCAACTGAAGTGTTTTAGGAACAGCAACATTTAAAATTCCATTTCCACTGCATGTTTGGGCTATGCAGACTGACTCTTGCTGGTGGATGTTAGCGATTAAATTTGATAGGAAAGAAAATTAGAAGTCCAGAACAAGTTGTGGTAAGCCTTGAGCTGGCACTCACAGGGAACCAGGGTTTTGTGCTCTTAGGTGCAGGTATTACATGGAAATGTCTAAATGTCTAATGGTGGTATTTTTCTTTGTGGCTTCTAGTACAAAACAGAGCGTGAGTGGATCCTCAGATTTCTTGGGGAAGGGCTGCGTGACAAACATTGCTATGAGCTTTATGACTACCAGAGGATTTTCCAGGTCATTCTTTCCTTTTTCAACAGTCCTTTATGTGATGAAGGCTCCCAGGTAAGAATTTAAAAGAAAGCACCACAAAACCCCAAACACAGAAGTTTGCATACTTTGGAGATCTCAAGTGCAAAGCAGAAAGGAGCAGCTGAGTCTGCCTTTGCCCTCTTTAAAATCTGTTCCTTGTTGATTTTGTATATGTGTGGAGGGAGAAATAATTGCTTATGTCTAAACCAGTCACATCCTTATCCCCTGAAACTGGAACAGGGTCCTGCCAGCATGGAGCCTTATGTGATTATTGTGGTTTTGCTCCTACAGTCAGGGCCTTTTCTTTTTTGGGGGTCTCTATTCCCCAACCAGCACATTTGATATCTGAACAGTGCTTCAGCAGGAGGGAAACTCACGTGCCAGGAGCTCTCAGGTTTAGGGGCATCCACCCTGAGTATTTCAGGTATCAAAACTTTGGACAAAAAGATGAAATAGTCTTGCTTACCTGATGACTTCTTGTAAGAGTAGCACCTGTGATATGAAGCTTTGAAAGGAGGATGTCTTTTCTTCCCTGGGGTTGCTGAGAACAGGCAGTGTTCATTTTACCTTGAAGCTGATCAGATACCAGTCAAACTGCCAGTTGTAAGTTTGATAATTAGATCCTGACTATTTCTGATTCTGTAAAAGAACAAGTTAAATTTTCTGTTTCAGAGTCGTATTCTGGAGATACTACAGAGTGCTGCCCGTGTCACCAGAGCTGCCTATGAGCTGATACAGGATCACAGCCTCCTCACATGGGTCCTGCACAGCTTAGAGAAAAGGTGACCAGAGAAGTACAGGAGAAATGGGAACAATTTTACTGCCCACAGTAGAATAATGATGTGACCGAGTATGAAAACAAGGGTGACAGACAAGGAGAGAGTCAGGGGCCCCATGGGCTGTACTGGCAGGACTTGCTGCACTCTGAGGTGTCCCTTGTGTTTTTGAAACTAGAATCAAGATGCTTTGAGGCTGTGGTAGGAGGAATGGTGGTGGAGGGCCTTCATGGTTTGGAAAACACTTCCTTGAAAAACTGAGTAAAACGGCACCTTGTATTGGTGTCTTTACCTTTTAAATTTCAAGCACCCTCGGTTCACATCCTGTGACAGGACCTGCTGCACAGGAAGTGGCACAGTAATGGATTTGAGCTGTCTGGAACATTCCTCCTCCCCTTGCCTCTCCCTCACATGTATGCACACACACACAAAATCTCTTCTGCATAGAGTGCCCTGACACATTCAGGCAAGTGCCCCAAAAGTGCACTAGAATATGGTCTCCTGTAGGTGGTGGACCAGCTCCTGGTGAGGATCTGCCTTCCAAATGTGTTTTACCTTGTTTTGGTTTGTTTTGTTTTTCAGGTTTCTGGAAAACAAGGTGATAAATAAAATTATTTCCTTACTCCATACTCTGTGGCTAACAAATTTAGGAGACAGAAGAGAAAACAAGAGTCAAAGCCAGGAGAACAGGAAACTTCTTCCTATTCAGCTTGTAAATGAATTTTTATATGTTTTGGTCACGTTAATCAAACATATTCGGTAAGTCCCTCGTTTTGTTTTTTATTTTAGTCAGTTTGCATTTCATCTTCTGTCCACTTTTTTAAGGCCAGAAGGATTTCTTTATCTCTGGTAGATGAATGGTTTTTTTCACCTTCAGTTTGAATGTTTAATAGTGAATTTGGATGAGATTTTCTTTGACAGGAGGGTTTAGGTGTAAATACATGGGGAGTAAATTCAGCTTCGATGCACAGTTGCTGTCAAGTCCTATGTCCTTAATTCCTGTCCATTCTGACAGTAAGGATTAAAAACTGTAGTTATTAATTAGCATGCAGAAAATTACATGGCACTTGTGTTTTCTTTTGACAGGACTAACGTAGATCTGGCCAAGCTGACTCAGTTCTTCAGCACCCTCAGCTCTGTGCTGGAATACCGTGCTGTGGTTGCTGAGGCTTTCAGGGAGATGAGGCGTTTCACCGTGAACAACGGTGTCCTCTCCAGCAGGGAGCTGCTGCTGCTGCTGCACAGGTGGAGTCTTGTCAGCAAGGACCTGCAGCTGCAGGAGGACCTGCAGGCCCTGGCTCAGAAGTACCAAAACAAAGAATTGCTCAGTAAGCGCTGAAATACTTCAAGGAAGGCATATTTTGTTGCAGCTGTTACAAACCAGCAGTACAAGTGAGGCAAACTTCTCTGGGAATAGTACTAATACTTTCTGTCAGACTGATACAGCTTGAGAGAGGAGGAAAGGAAATGGGAAGCCGTTTTTGAGATCTTCCTTTTGGTGATTTCTAATCTTAACACAATTTGGAAGCTTTGGAGAAACACACTTTAAAAAGTGGAAACACACTTTAAAAAGGGAAAGAACTTTAAGATGAAACTTAGTTGCAAATCTTGTATCAGGTTTTGAAAAATTGTATTCTTTAATGAAATCTTAAAGGAAAAAGCAGTGGCTTTGTGCTCAAAGGTTTGAATCATTCTGCATGCAGATGGGGATCTGAAAGTGATGTGAGAGTAAAAACAATAAATACATAAAGCAAGCAAAAACTAAATAGTTGACTTTTCTTGCCATCAATGTTTGAAGAAAGGAAAAATAAAGTCACTTGTGTGACTTGTCCTGTTCTCTGTGTGAACAGAAAGTGCAAGGAACTAGGGAGTGGGAGGTCTTAACACTGGTTTCCTGCAGCAGCAACTGCCTTTGGTGCACATTAAAGCTTCTGTAGGTTCATTTAAATGTTCAGGATCAGTTAAAAAAGTATCGTGTATTTAAGGGATACTGTAAAAGCTTTAGCTTTTCTAAAGTTTTTCTCACCCTCTAAAACTCCTCAGAAAGACATGAAGGGAGGTTTTGGAGTGGTGCCTGCAACTTACTGTATGTGTAGGTTGTGTTGCTCCAAGCCTCAGGAGCTTCTCTCATCTCCAGGCTGGGCAATCCAGTTTAGAACAGGGTTCCAGCCAGGAGCCCCTGGGAGCTCCCAGAGCCCCTTGGAGCAGCACAGGCTCCACGAGGTTGCTAAATGAGGCTGGTACTTACCTTTTTAATAACTGAATCAATGCAGGAGAGCACTTTTCTTGCACAGCTTTTTACCAGGAAAATCCTTTGGAGTATCTGATGTTTGTTTTGGTGGTGGTTTTCTTCTTACAGAAAATATTAAAGACAAGAACAAACCTCAAGCCTCATCTCATGTGTGTCGTCACACTCGGAAAAAGAACGAGGTGGAAGAAGATGACACTGCTGCAGACCTGGAGGTGTCTGAGCTGGAGAAATGCAGAGAACATCTGAATTCCATACTTACCCATTGGGAGCCTGTTTTCCCAGCACCACCCTCCAAACAGGGAGGAGAGACCCTGAGACCCAGTGAGGCGGGGGATGAAGCAGTGGCTGTCACCTGCGCATCCGCTCACCTTGTTGCTAAGTGGCTGGTGAGGTCCCTGGCTGAGCAGAGCCTCCTCAGGGCGCAGGACGTGTCACCGGCGCTGCGGTGGCTGCAGAACCGCGTCCTGCCGCACCCGGCGGCCGTGCGGGAGATGCTCAGGGACGAGACGCTGAGGAACAACCTCTTCAAGCTTTACACCCGGCTCTGCCAGGCCAGCGGCACCTCAGCTGGGCTCTCCAGGGAGCTCGGAGTGCACAGTTCCATCATGCTCCAGCTCATGGAGGAGCAGGGCCTGGCCAGCACTTTCCATGAGCTTGTGAAATCCCTGTGCCTGTCAGCGGCGACAGAAGAGGATCCGAACAAGACAGGTGACTTGTCTTGCTCATATCGCTCACGTTACGAGGCAGTGGTGGGGGGAAGTAGGAAATTCCGTGTCTTTTTTAATCCATTTAACTAGTTTCCCAATATCCAGCCAGGCTCATAGCTTCCCGAAGGAGAAGCCGTGTCTTTGGTGGGATGGGACAGGGTGGGCAGGACAGAGCACGGTCACACTGTGTAGTTTTCTGACAGTACACACTCCCTCAAAGAAAATTCCCTTCCAAGGACTGAAATGGAAGAAAATGTATAAAAAAATATAATTCCATGAGGAAAAGTAGTCTGCAACAAGTCCACGTGGGCCATGTAGTAGTCTGCAGTGAGGCCACGTGGGATGTTGATCCATGCGCTGGTCAACGATAGCATCTGACAGGTCAGATTTCAAAATGTTTTATTTAACAGGAAACTGGTTTGTTCCTTCTTGTGAGGAGGATCATTGGCTTTGCATGGGCAAAGCCACCCCAGATTTTCCATCTAGGAAAACAGGCGACTATTTTAAAATGTAGGCCTGGAGGTAAATGGCTTGGTTTGGTATTACTGTGTGGAAATAGAAGAATATCTGTTCTGATTTTTCTCTCGTCTTTCTTCCACAGCTGTTTCTGTATTCCTGACTTCCATTTATATTGGGGACATGTGGCTTGGAGCACAGGAGCCGGATATGTTACTTACCCATGTCAGACTGGTCTGTAGTAGTGCAACTTATGAATTACAGGATGACTTGGAAACGCAGAAACAAGGAGAAGAAACTATTACGTCTCTTTGCAAAAAAATCTGGCTACATTGGGGCATTAATTCAGGGAACTAACACTTCATCTTTAATGTTCTGTGCTCTGCCATCACCACTTTGAGCCATGAAAGCCTCCTGAGCTGTTTTCATACAGACCTAACTGGTTTGGTCATAAAGATCAATATTTTATTAATGTCTGCAAACTCAGGGGGAAGATTTTATTCAACATCTCTCAGGACATTAAGGCTCCAATTTCCCTTTTCTTGAACAGTCTGAGACACAATATTACTTCCATCATTTTTATTACAGGGATTTTTAACTTTTTGAAGAACCAGAAAGACTATGCACATGTGTCGTTAAAATCCATCCTCTCTCCAATATAGGATGGGAAAAAAAAGGCTGCAGAGCTTCCTCCAATATGGTGTAAGTGCAAATAACGAGGAGCCAGAGCTTTAGTAATGATGTTTTACTATTTCTTGAAGAACCCAGTTGATTTCATTATACCAAAACCAGTATGAATAGAATACTGAACTTGGGAATCATTATGGTCTTCTTGGGTTTAAATTAAATGGCTCTTAAAAACTTTTGTATCAGAACAGGTCTATTTTTAGTACCCTTTTTTTTTAATTAAAAAAATAAAACAGCCCTGACCTATCACTGCTTCTACAATCTGCAACAAAGGCCCATCTTCCCTCCACTTGGAACGGGGGAGAGATGGAACCAAACCCCAAAGGATTTGCTACTCATTGATTATACATGGGTTTTATTGGGAATTCTCTGTGAAATCTGATAAATTGTTCTTGAATGTGGCCTTGAGGGTAGTTCAATATGCCAGTCCAGATCTGTAAACATGCACGGCCAGAACGTGAACCTTGAAATGTAAACCAGGATTTATTAAATTGACTCATGACTGTGTGCTGTGCCCAGGTCCTTTGTACAAATTCTGCAGGGAAAAACCAGAATTGCACATTCCTTGTGACATGTATTGAATTGGGGGGGTGTTAAATAAAAATTACATTTAAATGAGGGAATTGCCTCTACATCTAAATATTCTTGTCCTAGAAGAGATATCAGCTCTGTATCAAGACTTAAGTTAAAAATCATATTTCTTTAAAAAGCTGAATACCCTTTAGAGGCTACATTTTGTGCCACGTGGAATTCCTGGGGGCTGACATCAGGAAAGCTGTGAGCCGAGTTCAGCTGAATCGAACTGACTTTAGCCGAGTTCAGCCAAACCTGGGCGAGTACTGCCAAACCCAGCCAGACCTAGACGAGCCCACTGAACTGAAACGAGCTCAGACGAACTGAAATTCAGCAGAACTTGTATTTCCTGATGTGTTAAAGTGACGAGGGCTCTGTTGAATCCCAGCACATGAACGAGAACAGCAGCAACAGCGCCACGGGAAGTTAATTTACCCACTTGGAACCGGCCCACATCACAAAAGGCAAAGACACCCACAGTAGATAGCCAATATTATTTATTTTCTTACACCACTCCTTGGTGGCTTTCTTCAGAAAAACGACACCTTGGACATATCCCACAGCATTCCCAAACCTTGACCCACTGGGATCGCACAGTGATTCCAACACATTCCGGTGGCAAGCCCTCCGTCCCGGGAGTTGCCCTGGGGGCCGTCGTGACCATTAATTAGCGCGAGTGCAGTCACTGCCTAATGAACTCCGGCCCGACCCTGCGCTCCCGTTCGTAGCCGTGCTGAAAGGAATGAGAGGAGGTGTCTTTACAAACAAGACACTGATAAGTCTAGATAGGGATAGGTGAAAGAAGCAATGGAAGGAACCACTAATTGACAGACTGTTGCTCACCCAAAGCCGTGCTAAATTCCTGGAATTAAAGAACAGAGATACGAAGAAAAATAAGGGGGTGGGGGGGATGCACATTAGAAGGGGGTCTGTATTAGACAATTCGGGAAGCCTCTACCTCTCAGGTNTATGAATTACAGGATGACTTGGAAACGCAGAAACAAGGAGAAGAAACTATTACGTCTCTTTGCAAAAAAATCTGGCTACATTGGGGCATTAATTCAGGGAACTAACACTTCATCTTTAATGTTCTGTGCTCTGCCATCACCACTTTGAGCCATGAAAGCCTCCTGAGCTGTTTTCATACAGACCTAACTGGTTTGGTCATAAAGATCAATATTTTATTAATGTCTGCAAACTCAGGGGGAAGATTTTATTCAACATCTCTCAGGACATTAAGGCTCCAATTTCCCTTTTCTTGAACAGTCTGAGACACAATATTACTTCCATCATTTTTATTACAGGGATTTTTAACTTTTTGAAGAACCAGAAAGACTATGCACATGTGTCGTTAAAATCCATCCTCTCTCCAATATAGGATGGGAAAAAAAAGGCTGCAGAGCTTCCTCCAATATGGTGTAAGTGCAAATAACGAGGAGCCAGAGCTTTAGTAATGATGTTTTACTATTTCTTGAAGAACCCAGTTGATTTCATTATACCAAAACCAGTATGAATAGAATACTGAACTTGGGAATCATTATGGTCTTCTTGGGTTTAAATTAAATGGCTCTTAAAAACTTTTGTATCAGAACAGGTCTATTTTTAGTACCCTTTTTTTTTAATTAAAAAAATAAAACAGCCCTGACCTATCACTGCTTCTACAATCTGCAACAAAGGCCCATCTTCCCTCCACTTGGAACGGGGGAGAGATGGAACCAAACCCCAAAGGATTTGCTACTCATTGATTATACATGGGTTTTATTGGGAATTCTCTGTGAAATCTGATAAATTGTTCTTGAATGTGGCCTTGAGGGTAGTTCAATATGCCAGTCCAGATCTGTAAACATGCACGGCCAGAACGTGAACCTTGAAATGTAAACCAGGATTTATTAAATTGACTCATGACTGTGTGCTGTGCCCAGGTCCTTTGTACAAATTCTGCAGGGAAAAACCAGAATTGCACATTCCTTGTGACATGTATTGAATTGGGGGGGTGTTAAATAAAAATTACATTTAAATGAGGGAATTGCCTCTACATCTAAATATTCTTGTCCTAGAAGAGATATCAGCTCTGTATCAAGACTTAAGTTAAAAATCATATTTCTTTAAAAAGCTGAATACCCTTTAGAGGCTACATTTTGTGCCACGTGGAATTCCTGGGGGCTGACATCAGGAAAGCTGTGAGCCGAGTTCAGCTGAATCGAACTGACTTTAGCCGAGTTCAGCCAAACCTGGGCGAGTACTGCCAAACCCAGCCAGACCTAGACGAGCCCACTGAACTGAAACGAGCTCAGACGAACTGAAATTCAGCAGAACTTGTATTTCCTGATGTGTTAAAGTGACGAGGGCTCTGTTGAATCCCAGCACATGAACGAGAACAGCAGCAACAGCGCCACGGGAAGTTAATTTACCCACTTGGAACCGGCCCACATCACAAAAGGCAAAGACACCCACAGTAGATAGCCAATATTATTTATTTTCTTACACCACTCCTTGGTGGCTTTCTTCAGAAAAACGACACCTTGGACATATCCCACAGCATTCCCAAACCTTGACCCACTGGGATCGCACAGTGATTCCAACACATTCCGGTGGCAAGCCCTCCGTCCCGGGAGTTGCCCTGGGGGCCGTCGTGACCATTAATTAGCGCGAGTGCAGTCACTGCCTAATGAACTCCTGCGCGACCCTGCGCTCCCGTTCGTAGCCGTGCTGAAAGGAATGAGAGGAGGTGTCTTTACAAACAAGACACTGATAAGTCTAGATAGGGATAGGTGAAAGAAGCAATGGAAGGAACCACTAATTGACAGACTGTTGCTCACCCAAAGCCGTGCTAAATTCCTGGAATTAAAGAACAGAGATACGAAGAAAAATAAGGGGGTGGGGGGGATGCACATTAGAAGGGGGTCTGTATTAGACAATTCGGGAAGCCTCTACCTCTCAGGTACCTCACCCCATGGGGGAGAGGGAAATGAGGCCGGGAAATAAGGATAAAAAGGGGGCTGCGTCCTCCAACATTTTGAGAGACCCTATGGGGAATGCCCCATGGCCTCTCCCTTTTTTCGAATAAAGTTACAGAACTCCTCCGTCTCCTCTTTGGACATAAACACGTTTATTGATTCATTTTCCTGACAGTGCAATGGCCGGGCCGCCCGCGGGACTCGGCAGAAGAAAACTCCGAGCTTTGGGTGTTGGCCGTGAGGCGGCAGCCGCTTTCCCGCGCAGCGCCTCGGCCCGGCCCGGCCCGCGCCGCCGTCAGGGGAGCATTAGCGCCCCGAGTTCTGCCGAGCGCTTCCGAGCACAGCCGAGCGCCCGAGCGGTTCCGAGTTCGGTCGAACCGAGCCGAGCTCTTGCCGAACGAAACCGGCCTCCGCCGAATCGNGCCCCATGGCCTCTCCCTTTTTTCGAATAAAGTTACAGAACTCCTCCGTCTCCTCTTTGGACATAAACACGTTTATTGATTCATTTTCCTGACAGTGCAATGGCCGGGCCGCCCGCGGGACTCGGCAGAAGAAAACTCCGAGCTTTGGGTGTTGGCCGTGAGGCGGCAGCCGCTTTCCCGCGCAGCGCCTCGGCCCGGCCCGGCCCGCGCCGCCGTCAGGGGAGCATTAGCGCCCCGAGTTCTGCCGAGCGCTTCCGAGCACAGCCGAGCGCCCGAGCGGTTCCGAGTTCGGTCGAACCGAGCCGAGCTCTTGCCGAACGAAACCGGCCTCCGCCGAATCGAGCCGAGTCCTGGCGAGCCGAGGCGAGTTCCGGCCATAGGACTCCCGTTCCCCCTCAAGATGGGACCTTCACTCCAGCCTTCACTCCAGTTCTTGAGCTGGAGTTTTAAAGAGGCAACGGGAAACTTTGCTTTGGGTTGCCCTGTACCATGGGTGATGGGAACTGCCACAGCTGCTCCTGGGAAAGGAAAGATGGATGAGCTTCCTGCGACTGTGAATGGGTGTCACTGGGAGCAAGAACGAGAAGGATGTGAGGTATTTGGGAGAGACTGCCTGATTCTGGGGTTGGGAAAAGACAAGACACAGCTCTAAGGGTTGGTGGGGAGCTGAGCAAGGAAATGGGACAGACCTGAAAAGGAGCAGATATGACTAGGGCAGGAGGAAAGTTCTGCTGTGCAAACAGGTCTGGTTCTGCCAGAAAAACGAGCTAGTGGTGGGGTGGACGGGATGATATGAGAACAGCAGGTTCCTTCCTCCTCCCCGAGCCCTCCTCCCAGTTGCTTCCCGAGCTTCACCCTTAAAGAGTAAATAGCTGATGAGTCCTGGCCTAGCAGCAGTAAGTTCCACGTAACAGGGCTGAAGACAAGATCTCAGCTACTGCTGTGTCCTTACAGCTTCAAAGGTGGGAAGAAAAATGTAACCCAAAAGTGAAAACGAAAATGGAAAATTTCTAAAAAGCCTTATTAAGGTCTTGGAGCCATGGCTTCAGAGGGGAGAAAGAAGACGTTTTGGTTTAAAAGCCAGTGTTTCAATGCCTGACAAACCTAACAACCAAAATCCAGNAGAGGCAACGGGAAACTTTGCTTTGGGTTGCCCTGTACCATGGGTGATGGGAACTGCCACAGCTGCTCCTGGGAAAGGAAAGATGGATGAGCTTCCTGCGACTGTGAATGGGTGTCACTGGGAGCAAGAACGAGAAGGATGTGAGGTATTTGGGAGAGACTGCCTGATTCTGGGGTTGGGAAAAGACAAGACACAGCTCTAAGGGTTGGTGGGGAGCTGAGCAAGGAAATGGGACAGACCTGAAAAGGAGCAGATATGACTAGGGCAGGAGGAAAGTTCTGCTGTGCAAACAGGTCTGGTTCTGCCAGAAAAACGAGCTAGTGGTGGGGTGGACGGGATGATATGAGAACAGCAGGTTCCTTCCTCCTCCCCGAGCCCTCCTCCCAGTTGCTTCCCGAGCTTCACCCTTAAAGAGTAAATAGCTGATGAGTCCTGGCCTAGCAGCAGTAAGTTCCACGTAACAGGGCTGAAGACAAGATCTCAGCTACTGCTGTGTCCTTACAGCTTCAAAGGTGGGAAGAAAAATGTAACCCAAAAGTGAAAACGAAAATGGAAAATTTCTAAAAAGCCTTATTAAGGTCTTGGAGCCATGGCTTCAGAGGGGAGAAAGAAGACGTTTTGGTTTAAAAGCCAGTGTTTCAATGCCTGACAAACCTAACAACCAAAATCCAGTAAGCAAGATAAAGTAAATGGGATGAAAAGGAAAAGAATTCTTTTTCATACAGGGGAGAAGGAAAAATATAAACTTTATAACCCGAAATTTATAATAATTGCTAATGAAATCTTAAAATATCTGTGCCTGAGAAGACTAACTTGGCAGGGATTTTGCATAATGGTCATTCAAAAAGCAGAAATGAACCCCAAAAGTCTCAGCAACAGGCCCAGCACAGGTAGGCAGGTTTGGCCTTTTCTTTGCTATGCTGCAGGTGTATTCAAGACCTCTCTCCTCTTTGTTTGACTAAAGCAAGAAAAAACCTCTTATCAAAACAGGATATTTTCTTCCCAGTCTATTGAGTACCTGAATACCATCAGCTAAGTACCCATATTTTAAAATCAGACGGAGAACTGGCATCCCAGACACCTGGGGACTGTCTGAGGAGAACTCTGGCCAGCTCTGTTAATTGTTAACCACCCCTGGAACAGCAGGGAGGTTGGAGGACGCTGGAAGAGTTCCAGTGTCCCAGTACCCAAAGAGACTGACCTGGTCAAGCCAGGTCACTCTTAGGCAGTGCTGTGACTGATGTAATTTTTTGAGGAAAGTGTGATTTTAAGGATAAAGGCAGCTGCACATCTTGTGATTTACTATGAAGGTGGTCATGCACCACATCCAAATACTGAACGAGCTTTGTTATTGCAAGAGATCAGTCTGGAGCCAGCAGGGAGACCAGGGGCCCTGGACTGAGCCTCTCCAAGAACAAGAAATGTGGATGAAGGATGAGACATGCAGATCTTCCAACTCTCTGGGCATCCAGCTTGGGTTTTTATACAACATTACACTGTCAGGTAGGAAAGTGATAGCCAGAAGATTTGTGTTGTGCACAGCTATCAGGAATGCATGGGACACCTGGAAAGAGCTCACCCTGTCCCCCTTGCACTGTGTGAAGTTACAGTCTTGGCCAGGAACTATCTCCAGCCACAAACCCTTACTTTTCTGTATCATTTTGGATGTTAAGACACATAATTGAAGCAAATGTTCATGCTCTGGATCCCAGCAGTGTTATCATCAGCTGCCTTGGCAGGCTAATGGGTTTGAAATCATTGGTCCCATGCTCCAGACCTTTTGTTTTATTTCTGTGAGATATGGCAGTGCTGACAAAAGGGACTGGGGCATGGATTCCTCACTGCAGGGCTCGTACAGGCATCGGCCTTTCCCCCTCTTCTGAACTCACCCATCAAACTTGGCACCAAATTATTCTGTATTGCAGAGGAGTGTGTGGTGCAATCAGATCATGGATTCATTCAGAGCTTTAGTAAAGGCAATGTCCTCTCAGTGTCTAAGAATTAAACTGTGGCATAAGTAAACAGAGTTGTCTCATAGGCGTTTTGGAAGACACCTTGACAGTGACTTGTTTCTGTGCAAATGGGCAGATAAGAACAAGGGACTCTGCTGTGGAGGGTGGTGTGCCCTTGCCAGGAGAGTAAACCCTTAATGTTACACAGTGGGGGAAGAGATGAGTGTCATATGTAGCCAAAATTGCATCTAGACTGCATCAAAAGAGGTAGCAGGGGGTTCTGCCAGGACAGGGAGGGTTCTGCCAGGGCAGGGAGGATTCTGCCCCTCTGCCCCACTCAGGTGAGAGCCCACCTGCAGAGCTGCCCCAGCCCTGGGGTCCAGCACAAAAAATACGCAAAGCTGTTGGAAGAAGCCCAGAGGAAACCGCGGAGCTGCTCCCAGGGCTAGAGCCCCTCTGGGAGAGCTGGGGGTGCTCACCTGGAGAGGAGAAGGCTCCAGGGAGAGCTCAGAGCTCCTTGCAGGGCCTAAAGGAGCTCCAGGAGAGCTGGAGAGGGACTGGGGACAAGGCATGGAGTGAAGGACACAGGGAACGGCTTCCCACTGCCAGAGGGCAGGGATGGATGGGAGATTGGGAAGGAATTGTTCCCTGGGAGGGTGGGCAGGCCCTGGCACAGGGTGCCCAGAGAAGCTGCCTCCTCTCACCAGGACCTGGGCAATCTGGGAGAGAACACGGGGCCCTGCACGTCCCTGGGCTTGCCAGAGATGGATGGGCACAGAAACAGTGAAGGCAAAAGTTCTCCAGCCTTGACCAGTGACGTGAGCGTGCATTTGTTGGGTGAGTGTATCAGAATTATGGCAAGAAAAGAGACATGAGGTTTCCATACAGATAGAGGATGATTGTCATGTCAAGGGTAGTGAGTGGGTGACACAACAGAGAGGATGACAGGGCAGGGGGGTGCAAGTTTACACTTGTGGCTTCTTCCAGGTCACAAAGGTAAACTTCACTGGGTGCTGGAATTGGGAGAAGTGGAATTGAAGTGGAGGCTTAAAAAACAAACAGAACTCAATCAAAAAGGACAAGTTTTGTGTGTGACTGGGCTTAATAGTTTCTTCAGTCCTAAAATTGTTTTCTTACAGTATGTTTCAAGGCTAGAAAAATTATAAGATAGGATGGTTTTAAAGCCTAAACAAATCCCATTACTGTTTTTCATTAATTATTTCTGGGCACTCCAGAAAACATTTGTACTTGCCTTGTTTGCAATGGCTCCTTTGATGGCCAAAATTGAATACATCAGGGATAAATATGTGTATTTTTAAGCCAAGTATTTTGCTCAGTACCATGATGAAAAAATGAAAAACTTTAAAAATCAATACTTTGTTTAAGTCTTCCAAACACTCTGAAATTTTCATGTATACAGACTTCTGCCAGTTTTTTAGGAACAGCAACCTTGTGAGAACATGCCTCTCTTACCCTGCAATTTCATGTTCATTTCCATGTCTGTTGTGTTGTTAGTCTCCTTCCCACTTTGTGGTTTATTTGGGTAAACTGCCTTTTAAAATTGTTTTTCTTACCTTTTGTGAGCATGCCAGGGGCTCTAGGGTGCCAGTAAATGAGAATATTAGTGCTCCTTTTGCCTGCTGTTTCCCTTTGCTTGTTTGTGACCTAATCCTGAATCTCTGCCCAACTTGCTGAGCTGAAATTTCTGCGTCCTGATCAGATAAGAAGGAGCAGTGGGCAAATGCATTAGGAGGAGCAGTGGGTCAAGAGACACTCCAACCAACTACTGACAGAAAAAGTATCAGCTTTGTGCGGTTATAAACATTGTATGTCATTGCTGGATCACTCAGGGCAGTGAATGTTTCGTGCAGGTTATTTTTTTTGCACCAGTATCTACTTACTTTATCTCTGGTTGTACTTACTTTGCTGGGGTTGATCCAGAGCAGGACATACACAGTAAAATAAGGAAAAGAAACACCACAAACGCAGCAAGGCCGACCCAAAAGGCAATGACGATGGAGTCTGTGGATACAGCATAGTACTTCTGTCACTGCTACCATGGCAAAAATAAAACACAGAAAGGTGATTTATCATCTCTAATAAAGGAGTGCAATTTGATTCATTCAGTTTCTCCTTGTAGAGAGAGGAATCTAAGTGCCAATTTGTTAAAAGTCTTAGGAGCCTCCTAACAGTTTATGGTAACAGGAACGAGGGAGGCGTTGGGAAAAGCCTCTAGAGGGTGTTCTGGTGACTAGAACTGTGCAGATATTACAATATGGTTCCTTTTACATAACCACAGTGCAGGAAGCACTCAAGACTGAGCTGTTACTGCCAAATCCTCCAAGATCTTTAAGCAGAGGCCCTCGGGGAGGGAATTCCAGCCTTGAAAGCATTTTATACCAAGAGAAATAGCAAGGGATGTTTGTTGCAAAGTGCCCGTGACCCTCGCCGCCCATCAGCGCAGTGGAACAGAATGTGCCCCTTGCCCTGTTCAGCTGCGGTGCCTCTGTGACAGCTGTAAAATGCTGCAAGACGCTGCCTGCTTTATCAGGAGCAAATGGTTTGTTTAAGGAACAAGAGGATTCCCAGTGCCAGAGTGTGCTCACAGTTGGTTTAGTGGGAGTGTGAGGTGGCTGGGGAAGCAAAGGGAGCTGCTCTTTCATGAAGGCTGCAGTGCTGTGCCAACTATTGCCTGAGCCGTGGGCTCACTGAGGGAGGGGATGAATCTGCTCCCACCCCCACAGCACATTTGGCCACTGTTTCAAAAATGCTCCTTCCTGGGATCGCTGTGGTGGTGGTGGCCTTGGGAAGTCTGGGTGCTCTGCCCTGGATTCACAGCTGGCAACACACTTCAGATGAGGTGAAAAAGAAGGGTCACTGACTCCAGAGACAAATATTGACCAAGATAAAATAAATCTTCCCTCTGAAAGGACAGAAAACATTGTGTTCTTTGAAACAGGTCCAGTATATTTGATTGAGTGTTTCTTTGTGAAAAAGTTCACTATGTGTTGGCATCAAAGCCACAAAGAGATTAAGGGAATTAGCCCACCTCCTTTTAAACCCAAAACTATAGCTGGTCCAGCGGTACCCTTATCAGAAACCTGAGTTTTGGCTGTGCTACTGAGAAATATCAATTGGCAGGGGCATCTTATTTTATTCTTCCTCTGTTAAAGTTTCAATGAGCTTTAGTTCAGACAGTGCTAATTTAGCACATGAAGCCTGATGTTCTGACCTTCTCTTCCCAAACTTTCTATGGGAAAAACAACTGGATGCTACTGGCCAACCACAGCTCCAAAAAGCAAGCTCATGGCCCAGGGACATTCTGAAAAGCCCAAAGTTTTGAAGGGTTCCAAGCCACTGGGACAGAAATTAAGAGTTTGGATTTATAGAATCCCCTAATAGAGCTATATTGGCTTCATCTTTTAAAAACAGTTTTAGTACATTTCATGGAATTCACTGGAGCTAAATAAATTGGCTCCAGGTCTCAGGTGGAGCTTGAACCAAAATTTCTTGGGTTCAAATTCTGCAATTAGGATTTTTTTTTTTTAACTGGAATAACATATTTTACCAGTCTATAAAAAGCTTTCCTATTGCTAATTTTTACCATCAGCTTTTGTGCATGTGCGTGTGCATGTTTCTACATAGCTTAGCTAAGCAGTTTGGGGTTTCCCAGGTGGAATTTGGGGATAATAATCTGCCCTAACTTTGAAATTAAGAGAATCAGAGGACCTGCTCATAACCTGCCTGGTCCCAGCAACACCAAATGTTGCTCTATAGCATTAGCCAGCAAGATTTTTCTTTCATGGAAGGATGTGGATACTCACACCACTTTCTTTAAGGTGTGGTGCTCTGAGTTTGGAGGCAATAAACCTTTGGCTGATCCAAATGCACAGAAAAGCTTTTCTAGAGGTGGTGCAGACTGAGTTTCTGCTCCCATTCCCTATTGCTGTCCAAGCGAGCGAAGCACAAGCAGCTCCTAACACAGGCCAGTTCAACCTTCACCATCAGAAAGGCAGTTTCTTGCATTGTTAATGAGAAAGACATGAAGATATTATGGAAGGCCATCACATTTTCCTGTATTATATAATAATTTCACCGTAATTACCTTGGGAAAAACAATTTTAGTCTCTGAAACCACATCTGAACAGTTGCAGCCATCTTCAGTAAACTAAACAGCAATGAGTAAAGCCCATAACTTTGTTAATTAACTGAAGGTACAAGCACAGGCAGAGGCTTGACAGAAATGGAGGGAAAGCACTGCCTGGAGCATAAGTGACTCCAACACACCCTACCTGCTCTTCCTTGGTCTTTGTCAGTCCATCCACCACCCTCGGTTAATCCACCATGACGTAGCTTGTCATTTTGTCTTGCCAAAACCTAACCAGTGCAGTTACATTAGAAAACCCCAAAATATTTGCCACTATAAGTAGCCATAGAAAGACATTGCTGTTTCACTGCGCAAAGCCAGGTGTGAAATGGAACAAGCTATTGCAAGGCGAGTTGGGTGAATGCTACTTCATATCCTTTGAAAATAAACTGCAAAGCCCAGCAGAATCTGTTTCCACAGCCGTAAAGCATTTTCATGATAATGGATATTATTACTTTATTAGTTCAGCAGCACTAAATCAAGGGAGGAAAGGTAAAGGAATATGTTGCTCCTGGCTACTGGAAACATACATTTCCTTGACTAAAGCTCTGAATGTTTACCAGTTGCAATGTCAGCCATGTCCCAAGATGAAAACACAATATTTTTATGAAAACCTCTGCTCTTTCAGCAAACTTTGGTGACAATAGCACACAGGTAACTAGCACCCCACACAACAGATTTGCAAGTCATCAAATCTCCCCTTAGCTAATGACTCAAGAAAAATCAGTCCTCCTAAATAAGAGTTAGTATCAGCAGTCCTATAGCTTCAGATAGCATAAGATAGAGCCCAGAGTTTGCGTGTTAGTAATTAGGCAGCCTGAAGGCAGACACCCATTCACACAAACCATGCACCGGCATGGAGTCTATTGCGAGGAAACAAAAGCAGGTCAGTGAGACAAGCTATGCAACATTTTCCCTGTGCTAGATTAGCACCTACTACTCCACAATACTTACATTTGTTAACCTTCAACTTGCTTCCGTCTACTGGAATTGGATCTATGTAATCCCAGTAATATTCATAAGACCAGAAATACTCAGAGGAGTTAGTTCTGTTAGCCATGTCAGTGGTGCCTTTTAAGCCAGCTCAGAACTCCGACCCACTACTTTGTTTCATTGTACTTCAGCGCCCTCAGAAAGAGAGTTGCACAACTGATGTCTGTGCCAATCACTCTGGGGTCCCGCAGCTCAAGGACTGCCTTGGGACTGAAAACATCTAGTAGCGATGAGTATTAATGTATGGCAGAGATAGATGTAAGAGCAGCCCTGAAAATGCAATCCTCGCTTCCTGCCGGACACTCATGTTATTATTCCTCGGCATGTTTTAAACTGAGATGGGTGTTTTGTAACCTAGGGACAGGGTGGTCGAGTGCCAGCTGGGTCACCAACCCTTCCCTCGGAGCTCCTGAGTACAGCTGGGCTGAAAGACATTCCTGAATGTATGGCGACGGAAAGGGCTGGGGTCTGGAGGGGACACACAAGGAGTAGCTGAGGGCACTTGGCCTATTCAGCCTGGGGGAGACTGAGGTCTGAGCTCCCCGGGGCTGCAGCTCCTCCCGAGGGCCAGCTCCGATCTCTGCTCCCTGTGACAGGGACAGGACCCAGGGAACGGCTGGAGCTGTGTCTGGACGGGTTTACGTTGACTATCGGGGAAAGGTTATTCCCCCAGAGGGTGCTGGGCACTGCCCAGGCTCCCCAGGCAATGGGCACGGCCCCAGAGAGCTCCGGGAGCGTTTGGGCACTGCTGCCAGGGATGCCCAGGGTGGGATTGTTGGGAGGTCTGGGCAGGGCCAGGAGTTGGACTGGATGATCTTTGTGGGGCCTCCCCCAGCTCAGGAGAGTCTCTCAATTAGGTGGGAATTGATAAGACGCTTCATCTAAGAATGATGTACTGGAACAAC
>VZTN01025353.1:24664-35146 GCA_013400515.1 Erpornis zantholeuca | reverse complement strand
CATTACTCTCTTACTGAAACCTTGTGAAATGGTAACAAAACTAGCATGCAATACTAAACAACCCTGTATCTGCAGGAACAGCAAAGCAGTATTTTTGGTAATTACCTTATCTAGATGCGCATGTGTTGTCTTTACATGCTCAAGCTTTTTCTGTAAACTGAAAATAAGTAAAATTAAATGTCACATTTGAGTAGGGTGGGCAAAGCATTATTATTCTGAAATTTAAAATATTCCAGTATTGCAGAACAAAACTGAAACATCAAAGATAGACTATATATTCAGAATAAGATTCAACTGTTAATTCAGTTTTAATCTCAAAATAGAAATGCTTAATTATATTTGTTTGATATAGTTAATTGTTTGTGTTAGAAAATTAGGGTTTTTAAAACATAAAGAGAATTATAGTACTGATTTGCAGTATCTTCAGCATTAAAAATATTTATACTTCAATGAATACAACACCCTTGATATTCCTTTGTGCAAAAAAAGGACAAAGTACATCCTTAAAGAAGGCAAAAAAACCCCAAAACACGAGAATTTATCAAGTTAATAGATGTTGGTTTTTTAAGAAAACTTTACAGTGATTTGAAAATCAAAAAGAAAACAATGTACAAAGCTGCTGCTTGTGAGAACAAAAGCTGTAACATTAAGTGAAATACTATATACCACCTTCCACTTCTTGACTGTACAGCTCACTTTTGCTATGCAGTGTGCCTACTAACTTAAAACAGATCCTCTCTACTTGATAAAGGAACTTGGGGACTTCCTTTGTAAACTAATATTTAGAGTCTTATGGCATCTTTTCTGGTGACAACATAGATTTTTACTGCAGCTTTAGATTTCACATCCACATCTGTCTTGATAGCACAAAATTCAGATACTATCTTCTGTACTGTTTCTGTTTTCTCTCTGTCCTGTGAATAACACGCAAAGAATACTGCAGCACAAGTCACTACAATGACAGCTTTCTGCCACTTCAGAAAGATTGCTCATGTAAGTCTGTCCTCCTAATTTGATGACTGTAAATTTTAAGAAGCCTTTATGGTGGGGAAAAGAGGCACTGTCTGCTACAGAAGTAACATTTCACATTCCTACTTCTCCCATCTGCCTTCCTTTCCTGTCTTATTCTCATACTGCCCTTCCCAGAATCCAGAATTCTTGATGTGTTTCCTGTGACTTCAGGGCATATAAATACTACAAGGCTCTACCACTCAGTCACACCAATCAGATGTTATATCTGTCTGCTATGCTGACAGAAATCCTTACTGCACTATGCCGTTAAAACAACAAATTTATTAATTTACGGGCATGTAGTTGTGTTCAAGTGGTGCTGGATGCAAAGAGCTTTTCTGCTCAGATGATGACACAGAAACCACCACTGATATTTTATTCTGGAATTTCCGTATCTATGAACTAAAAACAGGGTAAGCAATTTTGCTGTGCAAAGTTCAAGCATAAAACAAAATAAAATAAACTTCATTTAAGTAGTTTACAATCCTCTTAGTACTTTCAGAATTTGTCTTTAAATGCTGACATTTTAGAGTGTTTCTTCTGTTTTAATACCAAATACTGAGAAACTCTAAAGTAACTGGGACAGGAGAGAAGACTAGACTGAGAAAAGCAATAAAGGCTTTTTTTCAGCTCCTTAAGGACTTTCTCAGATCTGTGGAGTGCAACACTTTCTAGTAAACTTTGCCAAACACCAGCTAATACTGCAGGTCTAACTGTGAATTGCTGTTATCAAGAACAATCCTTTTCTGGTTCACATCTCACTGCTTTATCTCTGTTGTGCAGCCCCAGCATGAGTCAATTCAGTTAGCTGATGCTTAAGAACTCAACATGGGTTTAGGATGTGGCTGACAAACCCTCCAAAGGATACAGCCTCCCTCCGCCCTTAACTTTCTTTAGGATGCCTAGTTTGGGATTTCCCTAATGCTGCCACTGATAGCAATTTTGAAACAAACATTACAGTATTTCACTGATCAGACAAAAGCCAGTGCCAATAATAATAAAAAAACAGTTATCAGTTCAGAGGCAAATCTCACAAACACATTATATAAAAGAGGTTACTAATTTGCATGTAATCTGCAATTTCCCCCTTCTGTGAATGAGGAAGTAGCTCCATTCCATTATCTGAAGTGAAAAGTGTGCATCCAGGAAGAAAAATTAAGCTGATAGTGCCCTCAACCACATACTCCCCCCTTTCCTTTATGATTGCTCTAGTACTCCTCACTCTCTTTGCTGAGCTTCAGCACACGCAGTGAATAGAAAGACCTTTTCCCCTTTCTTCCCATTTTACTTCTGCACTCATCTAGGATGCTGAAGCATGCATTTGGCATCAAAACACCCCAGGAATGAGAAACACAGTGATGAGAATTTGCAGAACCTCTGTTTGCTGTGGAACTTCAGTCCCTCATTCTCTTCTGTGAAATCTAAGGAGGCCTCCAATTTGTCATGATACAAGGGAGAAAAATTTTGAAATGCTTTAAAAGAACCAGAGAAGTACGCCAATCTATTCTAATACTGATATTAAACCAAAACTTGCATTTTGGGGAAAAAAGCCAATCAATCACACACACTCTGGTTCATTTAACTTTATAAGATCAAAAAGATTTTTACAGGCCATTTGAAGAGGAAGAGAATTCCATCTGGTATTACCAATTATAAAGCCATAATGTGACTGTCCTGCTGTAGACAGGACAGATCAACCAAAATTTCTAACATTAACTCAAACGCAAATTTGAGCCGTGATTTGAGCATGTCTGTTTCATACACAGATATTTTTTTCTAGTAGAAGACAACAAAATTATTACTGTACCTTACTCCAGATAAACTGTCAAAAGCATGTAGGTCCAAGACATTAGAGAGATCAACTCTAAACAGAGGGGGGAAAAAGGAAAGCTTTTTATTTCTCATGTATTTAAATATCTTGTTTTAAAGGTGTTCACTGAAGCTTATGTTTCTTTTCCTCTCTATCAGACTAATGCCATTAATACTTAGCCTTATTTTTGGGTATCAGTGGTTGGTACTGTCTTCTACAAGGAAATGCTTTGCTTATTTACACAGTAATATGTAAGCACAGACACAAAATTTTTAAAAATACTGTAAAATACATGGTATTTAAAAAAAAAAAAAAAATCCCTTATACTAGATGCCTGAATAATATATTATTTTCCCTATATGGGAAAAGGGACCTTGAACGTCTCAAGACAAACATAAACCCCTGGAATGTATGTAGCTTATATTGACACACTGTTAGCAAACAAACCTGAAATAACTTTATGAGGCAAGCACTACAAGGAATTTTAACTCTATGATTTGAAACAGACAAATAAAAAATGTAAAAGAGAATAGTCAGTACTGATCATATCTGCTTATAAGAATGGCTACCTATAAACTTGCATAGGAAATTTTTCTTTACAAAGCATTAAAGAGTATAGATTTCACTGCTAATAGCAACTGACAGTTTTTCAGATGCAGTTAATGACATGTGGCTAATAAAAAAGAACATGAGAGGTTAAAAAAAATCACCTCCGGAATATAAGCAGAAATATTAAACTTTTACATTCAAGAGTAGTTGTACCAAGCAGTTTCTAAGATGAAAGATTTAGAATGTAATATACAAACTGTGTGAAATTCCTATGTAAAACTCATGACCACCTCAGTGCCAGTTGTTCTCAGCAGTGTTCTAAAAAATCACACAGAAACCCCTCCCTATTAAATGCAGGCTTTTGAGGGACAACCGCCCCCTTAAAATGGGGATGTCATCAAGTAACATTCCAATAAATTAATTTTGTGCTTGTTTAATAATGGAAGAGACCCTTTGTGCCATTTGCAAAAGAATAGTTACAAGTAACTAAGAGTTGTCATTGAAGACTGAATCTGAGGTTCACTTTATTTCATATCTAAAACATAGTGCTAGCTGGCATCAGACACCATACAGTATGTGAAGAGATCACACATTGGCTCTCCCCCTAATGGATGTTTAAAACATAAAGCATGTAGCTTAGTATCTTCTTCAAAATTATGTTAGGTGATCCTATCTGATCACCTAACAACCGCAAGTGTTATTCTCTACAATTTCAACTACATCTGACAATAACTTTAAAAAGCCAAGTATACTTTATTAAGGTTATGGCTATTATCTTCCATTTAAATTTGCTTAAATCAAAAACCTGTATTTTAGGAACATATACCACAATAATCCAATGACTGATGTAAAAGTGCACAAATCAGTCCTAGCAGTCTGGAAGATACACTGCTCTCCTAATGCTCCTGGGAATAAAATATCCACTTACGTCCTTATTATTTAAATTAAAAATAGCAAAAATAGTGCAATTATTTTTCTCATTCTTATAACTTCCTTCCACTGCTTTCAAAGTCATTATGTAGTAACAACTTGTTTGCAGGAGCAATCATGAGAATAATTTTTAAGGCGACACAATAAAAGGAACACACTGTAGTGCACATGACCAATTATTAGCTCAAAACCAATCTGGCCTTGCAACCTGCTCTTCAGTTGCAAGACTGGTTGTGACCAAGAAAGCCAAGGGTGTCCTGAGGTGCATTAGGAACAGCACTGCCAGCAGATCGTGGAAGGTGATGCTGCCCCTCTAGTCAGCTCTGGTGAGGCTGTGCTTGGAGCGCTGTGCCCAGCTCTGGATTCCTCTGGATTCTGCATTCCAGTGCAGGGGAGACATGTAGCTCCTGGAGGGAGTCCAGGGGAGGGCAACAGAGATGATTAAGACACTGGAGCACCTCACTAATAAGGAAAGGCTGAGGGAGCTGGGCCTGTTCAGACTCAAAGAGATGACTGAGAGGGAACCTCCTCCGTATATACAAGCATCTGAAGGGAGGGTGTCAGAGGATTGACCAGGCTCTGCTCAGTGGTGCCAGGCAAGAGGACAAGAGGCAATAGGATAGAACTGACGCACCGGAAATTCCACCTGAACATGGCAAGAACTTCTGTACTGTGTGGGTGACCAAGCACCGGAACAGATTGCCCAGAGAGGCTGTAGAGTCTCCCTCATTAGGGATATTCTAGAACCATCTGGACACAATCCTGTGCCATGTGCTCTAGGATGACCCTGCTTGGCAAGAAGGTTGGACCAGAAAACCCACTGTGCTTCTCTTCCAACCTTACTCATTCTGGGATTCTCTGGTATGAACACTAACAAAGAAAAATATAAATTAAAAATAGATTTTTACTTCCTCAGAAAAAATTTAGATGCTTATTAATAAAATAAATATTGGATTAAATATTTCAAATTCAATAGTTTTCCTTTAATCGAGCTGATCTAATACGACATTTTGAACTGTCACAAAAGAAGCAGGATCTAGTACCTAGTAACAGTGGCCATTTAATACCTTGATCTTTGTGTCTCTAGAATTTTAACAAGTCCATTTATTGACCTAAAATAAAACAGAAAAATTGTTAGACAAAAATACAACTGCGATATATTGTTTGAATATGTTAACCATGGACAGCATCATGTGAAATAGCACCCCAACTCTGTTACTAACTTCTATACACATCAGAAATTTGGGTTGAGATATTTGGTTTCCACCCACAGATGGGGAACTTCACAAGTTCAGACAAGATACCATCAGTGAGAACATCATTTTCCTATCTGAAGCTCTTCATGATACACTCTGCTGGGTCTAAGCATTTATTTTCATATTTCAAACAACTAATACAGTTGTAAAGTATTTAAAAATGTTAGTGTTTTATTTGGCTTATCATAGTATTGATAGAAAAGGGTCATGTCGTCCATCACTAATCTGATTCAGACCATTGGCTCTTCTGCTCCCATGACAGTTGTTCAGGACTTCCTCCATATATCTTTGCATTTGCTACTGAAATCATATTTACCAGCAGATTTTTTTCCACTTCAGCTAATTCTGAAAAGTGGCAACAGCTGCTCAGAAATGTAAAAACATGAACACTTAAGACAAAAGCCTATCTTTAGTAGGTAACATCAAATCTTACCTAGAGAGGCAAAATGCTAAGATTGTCTAAGCACATAGAAGTACTGGAATACCTTTAGAAAGAAGCAGTCTCTTTTTGCTTATGAGCTTATCAATTTATGTTAATTTAATGATGAGATCTAATTTCTATTCTAAGAGCAGGAAAGAAGTAACTGTTTAAATTAATTTTTGGGGCAGTGCAGTGTTACAGCTATACCAAAAGTTTCATACCTCACATATGTTCTGACTTTATTCAATTCTTCCTCTGAAACCAAATCTGTTTTATTGATGATTATAAGATCTGCTAATGCAACCTGCCTATGTATTAAGAAAAAAAAGAGAAAAAGACAACACGAACAAACAAATACTTTATCTGTAAGGCAGATCACTCCCATGGCCCCAAAAGATAGTATGAACATAGAACGGCAAGCATTAATCCAACTACAACATAATGGAGAATGATTAAAGTACTACTGGCTACTTGTCAATGTGTTCTTCTGTGCCCTAAGAGACCAAATCAAGGCTTGCTAGATTCTTTTGTTTCAGGGTTGGGGTTTTTTATGTCATCTAATCCACAATCCTTAGTGATTTAACAACTTCAAAAATTCCTATTTGTCTTGAATGTAGTCCTTGGAATGTGAAAATTGAAGTATGCTTTATGAAGACTTCAATTGTTACAACCACCCTTAATTATTGTGGCCTTGCATTTAGTAAAAAGTATTCCTCTATCTCCAGCTCTGCTTCAAGCATGACAGATCCTAACATGAAATTTTTAATTTCCCCCCAACACAGGTGCTTCCCATTCAATTAAATAAATCCCATCATTACTAAAATAGAAGAGTCAGATCTTGGCAGAGAGATCAAATGGAGCATGAAGTTACTTTTCTATATTTTACCTCATTATACCAATCTACCTCGGTTTAAGCAAAGCAAGAGAAAAAAGCTCCATAAAAGAAAAAGAACCCATTTCCAATGAACTTCTATATAGTGCAATTCCTAACTGTGATATATAAAATCAATTTCTACATCCATACCGAGATGCTTCATTGATAAGGCCTTCTGGTTTCTCCTCTGTCAAGTGCTAAACAAAAATTAAAATAACTGGATTAATCATATTCAAATTAAATTTAAATTCATTTACAACTAAAGAAAGTCAAAGCTAATTCAGCTGAGATCTGTTTTTCAACAAGGTATTGAAGAAGATGGCATCTAAAATCTTTCTGTTAAATGATGGCGAAGAAGTACATTTATACATTCACCATTACAGACATGTATAACTACCTTAATGCAAACTCTTCTAATTAATTTTATTATTAGAATGCTAAGGAGTTGGAAAAATTTATAATATTTATTTTAATTACTTTTCAGCTTTACATTGAAGTTGAAAAGTCACCAAGACATACAGTAACAACGAAAAAATATATCTGAAAGAAAATGAAGGTTCAGTAATAAACCACTCATTTTTAAATGAGTGTGAACTCAATTAAGTGTTAAAACACAGGCTAGGCTTGCAATACAGCATTTCATATATGTAACTTCACACTCTTCTTCTCTGAAAGACTGTACCAGACAAACTGTACTTTGACAGTAAAAACTGATAATTTTTTTCAGGTTTGTATGAATAAACCACTGCTCTTTGGCAAGTCTGTCCAAAATCAGAACTGCAGGAGTTTCAGTATCATCTCCAAATCCATCTTGCCTGCCCAAACTAATGTCTTCACAGGAGAATTAGTTAAAGGGAAAAAATACCTGCATCTCAAGTAGCAACATAAAGTTTAGCAACACAAACCCTTTTTTAATTTACACACAGCAATAGACTACACTGAAGCAGCAAAGGTCTAGCTACAAGTTAAGTATTTTAGTTAGTCTAGCTATTTTCTGCCCACTCTGCCATGGAGGCCGCAATCTGAAGGAGAGGAATGTCACAGGCATCTTGAGGAAGTAAAATGTCAAAGTGATGCTGTAAGAAGTAAGAACTTGCCACTTAGGCTTACATCTCCGGGAAGATTAGAGTCCTGTGCATTCCTTCATCAGCTCTAAATACATGAATACAGGAATATTATTTTAAAATTTGGGTTTCAAGTTACAGAAATATCAAGTTAAAAGTGCAATCAATTGGCATGGGAAATATACAAATTTAAAAAAACCTAGAAAACTGTTTTCCTTATTGGAATTACCAGGCATCTGGTATTTCCAGTATTTTACTTGAAAAACAAAAATAGGTTTTTCATACTGTGAGTCTATCATGTTAAAACAAACAAAACTAATTCCTGATTGTGCTCAATCTAAGCAGAACATAACAACAAGACAACTCTCAGGAACCTCTCCACTGAGCTTTTCTTTGTAATCCTCTGTGTATTGATTCTATGCAATTAATGTTTAGGTTTGTTGCCCTGAAAAGAACCAATGTCTGTAGGCCAGATGTCAAGTCCTGGAAGCTGAGGACTGCAACTTCAAGCTGTCCAATTGTTTGCCCTCGATTAAAAAACTTAGTATTTCAGATTGCTGTGTGACAAACCAATTAGAGTTTGATACCCATGGTATCAACTACCACTTCAGTTTCAATTTAGCTGACTGGTCACAGGGATGTTTGTTAGCTTTTCTTGTGATCGGTTGGTTCTTTGAAGCATGACATACTTAAATTGCTGCCTATTACCTCAATGTCATTACCTGTATGGCTTTCAAAATTCTTTGAATAACAAGCAGCTGTTGAGGTCAAACTTTGCAACCAGAGGAACTGAACAAGTTAGCAAGTCCTTTCACACAAAGCAAAAGTTGTTTACTTAGTACACAACTGAGAAAGTCTGAAGTTCCTACTATTCTGAGTAGATGTCAGTGTTTTACAGGTTTACTGATTAATGTGCATTTTCACTGAGCTGTCAAGGGTAATAGTAGATAGAAAATGTGAATGCTTCAAAGCATTTCTGTGCTGTTTGTGTTATATTACTTGAAACTTTTATTATTTAAAAAAATAGTTTTCAAACAGTAGTAATTTAGTGCTGCTGTGTGGGACACAATTATATTTGATTTAAGACAATAATTCAGCACTGCATGTAGAAAAAGATAAACAGAACAACATTTTTGCAAGCAATAAAACACATCTGAATTAGTAAGAGGGAACTCAGCTGAGAAGGAGTTGACCTAAAACATATGATTTCTTGTGATAGTTGAGCTGATTTAGAAGATGGCTACTGCTTAAAAGGGCCAGTCAACCCCTCCCCCTCAGTCTTCTACCAACTTCTCCAAAAACACATGAATGAACACAATGAATGTAACTTGCCAAAGTGGCTTGCTATGAGGTTAGATTTGTTCTGTCCCAGTGCAATACAAATTGATGAGAAGATAGGACTGTTACCATTTTGGTAATACAGCTATTAGATCAGCACAAGTGAAAGGAGAAATTCCTTTCTAGGAATTTCTAGGAAATTGGGTTACTAGGAAAAGTAACCCAAACCAAAAATCTTACACAGGAAGAATCACTCTCTTATTTTTAAACCATTATTCTTCAGTTCTCTGAGCTATCGGCAGCCATTGTAAATGCAGAAATATTAAAAAACACTTCCACAGCATGGAATTTTTATAGGATGAGAGCATTTCTTCTTATGATCACTTTTTTCTGAGTCCTGCAAAATCAATACCCAATCAAAGCAGTAACCTTCTAAGTTATTAAGTTGCAAACAATCTTACTTACACCACCTATTAAAAAAAAAACAAACAGAAGTATTTTATTTAATTGATATTTTTGCTGACCCAAGCTCACTGTTCTGTATGTATTGCATAATACTGTATATACAGATTACTCTGATGCCTGCTCTTTTTGTCTGCTTCCATGTAACATTTTTATGTTAAGTATGTGAAGTACCAGGACACCTGTGCTCTCATTTTTCCCCACCACAGCTGCCATTACATCGGCACCCTTCCCAGTCTGAGCCCTAACTCAATTGCTACCACACTGGTAAAAGACATCTGTTCTTAGTCCTCTCCTTTCAAGTAACATAGACCAGTGACCAATTTCTCTATTGTTTTTACAGCAATCCAAATGCCGGTTTAGAATAAAAGCAAGATTCCTGAGTGAAGTGTTAGAACTAGAAGGAACCAAGTAGTTAGTAACCTGACAACTCTTGTCAGACATGTTGCTGTTGTCTGTTAAGAATCTGAATTCCTGCAAATATCAGTACTCCTTGTTCCCATTCAAAACATAGTAATGATGACACACATTCTCATTCGATGTGAGAATTACAGCTATTATAAAAATTAATTAATCCACACAAACATTATTGTAATAGCTGTTCTAATGTTGCAGTTTTAAACCACGTAACAAGTCCAGTAACTTACATTCAATCCATGCTTTGCATCAACAACAGACACAATACCTAAAAGAAAACATGAAATATAATAGCTATCTGCTGAAAGCAGCTGACAGTTTAATAACTTGCAAACCTCCTGTACAAAGTTAACAATATCAGCACATTTACAAGTAGTTATAATAAACCGAAAGCACTGAAAGTATCTGCA
>VZTN01025353.1:11064-23363 GCA_013400515.1 Erpornis zantholeuca | reverse complement strand
AGAAGGGGGTAAGGAAGAAAGAGAAAAGAAGTGTGCCATAATATTACTCCTAAATAAGGTTTTATAAAATCTAGCTAATGAGAATTGTCCCCCCTTACATCACAATCAAGATCTGTCCATATCTGATCCCTTAGAAAAACAACTTTTGTTTAATTTAGCAAGATGAAACATCTCACCAAGTAGATAAAACAGCATCAGAATAAGCAAGGATACTTCTGTAATCAAATGTGGTGATGTGAAAACCAAGTTCATGTATTTCAAATATTTTCTGAAACCTTACCTTAAACACCAAGAATACATTACTCTAAATCCAGGTATGAAATGCCAATACAGAGGAAAACAAGCTTGCACTTCTTACCATCAAGATAGATGTCACTTCCCAGCTCAGAATCAACCCAGAACATGGAGGCCACAGCTCCTAAGAAATGCAATATATATACAGTTGCAAAACTTGAGATTTTTCTAGTGAACTACCAACATTCAAGTATTGCACAGAAAAACTGTATTTGTAGTGCTAAAAGTAAGATCAGTAACTAAAGTCATTCCACCACCTGAAACTGTCCACCTAAAGTGGTCAGATGCAGTCCTTCAAACACCACTCTGTATCAACCCGAATACCTCTCAGTTGTTCCCAGTGCTTACTCGTGCAAGATATAGCAAGGTCCACAACATTTCACATTTTCAGGTATCTATTGATTTTTTTTTCCAAAAAACTTAATAGTTTTGCAATTTGACTTAACCAGAAATTGTGCATAACAGAGGCCAAATCAATGTCCTGTCTTTTGAAGAAAATTACTTTATAATGACAACTACTTAGCTCTGAGCTGGAAAGCACCTCCTAAAGGGGAAACAATCGGATTTCTGATGAGAATTTCCTTCTACAACACATTTTTAAATGCAGATGGTTTAGAGAAAATTGTTTTAGATATTCCTAACATGAGCTCAAGTTTAAAAACCTTTTTTATAATAAATATTACTAAAGACCACAGAAGGATTTTGTAAAATCTATTACTGCTCTTTAAGAAGAATGTAGTCTGTTTCACAATGACTGCACAAAATATAAGGCCTATCACAACGAGTGTAACAATACACCAGATGCTAACAATTTAGACTTTAAAATGAGGAATGTAAAACATCAAAAGTTTACTGAAAACTACTAGTTTCAGAGTATGTTTCTCTTTGCTAAACCTAGTGTCTTCTCTTGATAGAAATATATTTTAGCTGGATTTCTGCTAAGATTTAGATTCATTTTAGAGCAAGATCAACTGAACAACCCATCCAAAACCTTGTATTTGCACCTTATCCAATTCACTGGAGTCTATACAACAATCGAAATATAGGTGCCTGACAACTCACCACTTTATATTACAACTGTCAAAGTGAACTAACTGGTGAGCAAATAAGCACTTCATAAAAACAGAGTAATTATCATGGTTATGAAAATTGTAATGTGAACTACCTGGATCTGCCAAACCAGTTGTTTCTAACAATATATAGTCAAATTTTCCTCTCCTTTGCATCAGGTTCTCAATTGCTTTCACACCATTGTCCCTGTAAGAAGAAACAATTAAACCTAAAAACAAGAAAACAAGCTAAAGCATGTATTTAAAGGTATCTTCTGATGCAGAACACAGTATCATCAAAGCAAAAGTTCTGAGTCAGGATACTTGCAGACTTACAGTCTACAATGAAAAGTTACTTATCATGCTGCTGGTCTAGTATTAGGCAAATTTTAGTTTTCTGTTTCATTTTAGTCTGAAAATAGTATTTGCCTAATCCCACCAGGTGAATTAAACAAAGATTTGTTTTCAAACACTGAACAAGGACAGTAGAGCTGTGTAGATACATAACTATTTGGTCTGGCAGCTGAAATTACAGAAAGAAGGGGTGAGGTAGAAGTGAAGCATGTTGCCCTGCCTTTCTACCTCACCTACAAGAAGATTAACATGTGCCATTTACTTAAATTAGAGCTGATGAAGTCAGCCTGAAGCAGACATGTATAGCATTTATATAAGAAACCAATGTATATAAAACATAGCAGCAAGACAGCATTCCCTACACCCCAGAACAATCCAGCATTCAAACAAACAGGGTAAAAAACATGTCAAAGAAACAAATACTCTCTTGCTTCTTAACATGACCATCAGCTTACAGTTTTGGACATTGGGTTTCATTAGGTCACAAAAGGTTCTCCATTTTCCCTTTCTGATGCATACGACACTGAAGTAGAAGCCAATGTACAAAGAAAGAAGCGGAGTAAGTATTTAATGAGGAAATTGGGAAACCCAAGTCTTAGCTTCAGCCTACCTGAATCTTCAGCTCTCTACACAGAAGCATATAACACTAACAAAAGAGGGACAGCTCCCTACGCTACAATACCCCAGTGGTGTATAAGTTGGTATTCAGATTACTCTTCTGAAAGACACCAAGGCCAAATCCAGTAAGGTAGCAATAGGAAATAAATTTCTATCTCCCAAATTCCAATCCTTGTTTCATCTGACAAAAGAAGTCTCAATCAATTCTACCATCAGTTTCAGGAGTCAAATCCTGGATATCTTCTCCATTCCTCAATTCCCCACAATATCCAGTCTAAAGACTTGTACAATAGTCCTTCCTTACTTTACTGAACAGCACAAGCAGCCATTTCTGAGCTCCAACCATTCTTCATAGAGTTCTCCCCCTTGACTGATTGCCAGAGATTTCTCCAAGGCACTTCCTGAAAATACAAATAGTGCTATATTTTTAATCCACAATCTTGCATGACAGTGCCTGTAAGAGAGAGATACATGGATTACACGCTTTTTTTCCTGAGACCATGTTTCTGACACGTTCTTAAGAAATGTGTATTTTTCATTTTATGAGAAATTTAAAAGCCAAGACAAAGCTCATTCTACAAAGATCAAACCCCACAGGATGATGGTACATCACAAGTGCCAAAAACTTTGCTAAAAGAAAGGGATGCCAGCCTGTGTGTCCATATCAAATAAAGGCTCTGTCTGTGAATTTATTTTAGGCTCCATGACCAGAAAAGTGACATGCAACTTTGTTCATGAAAACAAACACACAAAAAGCCCTCCACCAAACAGTGCAAACTGTGCAATGTAAGCTTCTGAATGTGGTACAGATATGAAATTATAGTTAGAGCAATTAAAAGTTCTGAAAGCAAGGAGTTCAAAGAACTATCGTCATCAAGCATACATCTCCCCATTTTCTTGGTCTAGGATAATGTGGGATCTGTAAATGGCTGAGGGGAAAGGAAATAAAAGAAAGTATTATCCACCAACACATAAGTTTAATTTCCATTTGCTTGAAATGAGTAGGATGAATGGAAGTATAGCATTTCCAACAGGGTGATATATTCATTTACTTTACTCCGAGGGACTAAATTTATGTGCAAAACAGATTAATGCATGTCACTATTTTATGAAAACCAGCAAAAAGTCTTTCTGCTCTTCTGAAGACTATGAGGTATGTCAGTAATTTCAGTAATGGATTTTAAACAACAACAGTCTTGGTTTCCAGCAGTCTTATGTCCTTGCCATTTTGTGGCAAAAAGAAAGGTTTTCGTACACTTACATACCTTCTCCAAATTCATTCAGAATAACTGCGATTCTTTTATTATGCTGTTCTGTCAGTATGTAATTTAGAAGAGTTGTTTTTCCAGCTCCTAGAACACAGATCATATTTCTATTAAAATGCAAAAAAAAAAAAAAAACCTAAATTTTCAAATGAAAACAAAATACTGTTATGCATGCACATGCAGACTTCAAGCAAATCTCCTCTAAATATGAGTTTTCATTCTAATATCCTACATTCTATTCGAATGAAGTAGAAATTAATTTGTAGACATATTTGACCCCATGGAACTAATAGGACATTAAATATCAGTCTTTAATGACTCACAGTTTTTCCATTCACTAAGTGTCAGTACTTGATAAACTTACAAGCTCCCTATTAGCTAGGCAATCTTTTCCCAGAAAACTGATTTGCATGCTTCTCTGGGCAAAAGGCACACTTAATCTTCTCCCTCTCACTGCTCTTTCTGACCAGTTCTGTCACCAGTAACTACGGATGTCCTATTAACTGCCTTTAAATGGGTCATTGCTAAAAGAGGTGTTCACAATCTGCGATGCCACCTTAGGAGCAGTGTCACCCCATGCACAAGATCACAGAATTGTCAAGGGTGGAAACGATCTCTGGAGATCATCTAGTCCAAACCAGGTGATCACTACAACTAGGGAACGTTCTTTACCTGTCCTTAAGAATTTTTTTCTGAAACACTGTGATACAGTACAAAGTCACAACTTTCGGAACAGTGACGGTGATCCTAAATTTAACCTCCTTACTGCCCATAACTGTGAGTAGTACAGAGTAACTATACTGGTCGAGGGGTACGGGAAAGACACCGAACCTCACGTTTTTCAGACTGCAATGCAGTCTGCATTTAACTGAACCAAATATGTTGCACTATTCTGACGTTAAAGCCGTTTGTAAATTGTGACCTGAACGAAGTGGCTCCTGAAAACAGAGAGGTAAAAGCAACAACGGGAGCTTACACTGCTGCTCAGAGCGGTCCTGCAAATCCACCTGGAGCGGCCGGAGAGCCGGGGCGGAGGCCGCTATCGGCCCCCCTGCTCTGCCCGGCACCGAGCGGGCCGCCCTGCAGCCCGGGCCCCGCGGCAGCTCGACCGCTCGCCCGGGCCTTCCCTATCTGCACGCGGCCCTGCCGCGCGCCTCTCCCGCTCCTCACCTAAGTACCCCGTGATGATCGTCACGGGGATCTTCCTGCCGGGGCTGGCATCGGTCTCCTCCGCGCCATCGGCACCTATCGGGACCAGGTCGGGGCAGGCGTCGTCCTCCATAAGAGCGCGGACGGCCCCGACCCCCCCGCCAGTCCCCGCCACCGGCGCCCACCTGACGTCACACGCCTGACGTCGCTCGGGTGGCGTCACAATTGTGACGTCACGCACCACCACGTCTAGGCCCCAACGGCGCCTCCCCCGCTCGCGGTTCTGCGCAGGCGCAGCAGAGGGGGGCGGACCGGGGCGGTCTCATTAAAGGAAATTCTGGTTCAGGGCGTCCCTGGCGGGGTTGGAGGGGGCTGTAGTGGTCATCGGGCTCCGACCTCTCTGCTCAAGCAGCGACATCCCAGAGCACGTGGCACAGCAGTGTGTCAGATGGTTCACATACAGGATGTGTTAGATATTCACAGATTAATATCTCCAGTGAGGAAGATTGCAATCCGGGCAATCCGTTCCGGTGCTCAGTCACCTGCACAATAAAGAAGTTCTTCTCATGTTCAGGTGGAACTTCCTAAGTTACTGCCAGTTGCCTCTTGTCCTATTGCCTGGCACTACTGAGAGGAGCCTGGCTCCACCCTCTGACACCCTCCCCTCAGACACCAGTAGGCAATGATGAGGTCCCCTCTTCTCACAGGGTTGTTTCTTCTTAAGTCTGAACAGGCCCAGCTCCCTCAGCCCTTCCTCATAAGAGACACACTCTCCTTTAATACCTCCCTTGCTCTCTGTTGGACCTGCTCCAGGAGCTCCATGTCTCTCTTGTCCTGAGGAGCCCAGAACTGGAGACAGCACTCTAGATGAGACCTCACCAGGATTGAGTAGAGGAGCTGGATCACCTTCCATGGCTTGCTGGCAATGCTCTTCCTAATGCCCCCCAGGATACCCTTGGCCTTCTGCTGGCTCATGAACAGCTTGCTGTCCACCAGGACCCCCCAGTCCTTCTCTGCAGAGCTGCCTCCAGCAGCTTGGTTCAGACACACCAGGAGCACTGAAGGAGCCCCAGTGTGATTAACAAACCCAGTGCAGGGTGCACGTGCTGTCATCTATCTATAATCAAATAATCAGCAAGGCGAATGTAGGTTTTCTCTGCTCTCCATTAGGGGGAGAGCAGAGGGGGCACCATGTGTAAGACACAGCTACGGTTAATTTTAACAGTGTTGTGTGCTCACCAACTTTTTGTAGGCCATAGGTTTAGCAAATGGGTAGCATATGTTCCATTTCTCCATGTCAGAAGGCATAAATATAACAGCATTGCAGAGGCACAGAGAAGAGATTGGCCTGATGCATGCTGATACATACACACACCCAAACCCCAGGTGGAGTCTGGTCTGGTCTCCAAATAAGGTTCAGTAGCATCAGTTTGAGTACTGTTACGGTAAAGTATGCTGGGCTTCATCTTGTTTGTACATCTAGTGGCTTGTATGGTAATAAATGTACATGGTATTTATCCTTGACTCTTCCTATACTTGTGTAGATTAAAGTATTTAATACCAATAATATTTAATGATATTCCACTCTAAATACTTGGCTTCTCCATTAATCATTCTAATTTTAACAAGCATGTGAAAGTCTGGTTTAAGAGACAATAAAATAATTTATCTAATCCATTGATTCAGCTTGTCCTTGGAAATACAACCATATTTATTCCAACAGAAATACCTACAGTATACAGGCTGTTGGTTTTTTAGAGTTTTAGAGCCAGTGCCTTATAAAATGCATCTTTTCGCATTCTTGTTTCAGCCACTCAGGTCATCCCCTTGTATGATGCATCCTATTTTAAAAGAAAAAATCTGATCAGGTTTTCAGAGTGGAATCTGCTAGAACCCTGTCTGATGGTAGATGCTTTTGCTGTCCTAGGACTGCACAGCTTTATATAATTCTGTTATTAAGGTATTGAATGAAAAAAATTACAAGATTTTCAGGGCAAGAAGGCTATGATAAAAAGAGGTAAAAATCAGAGGTAAGAGGAAAAGAGGTAAAAGAGGAAAAAATCAGAAAGGCACTAGGAATGAACAGTTTTGCATTGCAGAGCATATTTAAAAAATGGGTGAGCTGTCTTTCAAAATGAGACTATTTGTAATACTGAAATTTCAGTTACATGTCAGTGAGACATCTGGTATTGGGAAAGAAAGGTGATTAAACTAGTGTCATGGTTCTTTAAGTGCTTCTGCTTTTCATCAGCTCACATAACTTTGCTCATTATTTTTTCTTTTGAACAAAATTACCTAAAATAAATACTATGGTTTCCGGGTTTTCTTCTGGTTTCTTCAAAGTTTATATTCAAGTACTAGAATTTTGCTGTATTAGCTGTCCTTTCATTTCTGCTGAACTGTGTAATAAAGTCTACTTTGTAAAGATAGATGTAAAACCTGCATATTTTAGTGTGGTGGCAGCTAAATGAGCACAGCAAACTTAAATCTGGGTGGCACAGTTGAAGTGGTTTATTCTAAGATATTTGTAGGCAAGACATACAACATCAGAAAGCAGTAAAGTGTTGCTGGGTACCAGGAAGTTGTATTTAATTATTACTTTAGTTGGCTGCACTTAAAATAACTTAGTCTCTTCCCAAATACTGAAGATCTCAGTGCAAGTGAAGTCATTTTAATGATGGACCAAAGACTGATTATAATGATTTACTAAAATGTTGAAGGCTTTGGGGAGAACTGGGGAAGAAGGCTCTAACAGGAAAATAAGGAAGAGCATTGCAACTTGTTGATTCCTGATACAGTAGCAAGGCAAGCGTGAGCTGAGCAAAACAGCAGAAGAAAATAATTGACATTTCAATATTATGTGGAATATGAGTCTTAAAGCCTAATAGCCCTGTGAGAAGGAAGTTCCTGTATGGTACTGCTAGTCAATATAGTACAATACAGTTCAGCATCTCAGAGAAGGGAAATACAAATTCATACAATAGTGCCAGTTAACCTGCAAAACAATAAGGAAACAGATATTAAGTTCAGTTTTGTGATCTCAAAATACAAGCTGGTAGGCAGATGCATAACTTCAGTCAGTATGATTTGCATAGTCCCCAGGCACATTTCCTTCTTTCTTGTATGTTATCTGTTTAACTATTCCTATATTAAATTATTTTTATTTTCTTATTTGTACTCGCACTGACAGTTTCTCCTGACAACATGACTTTATTTTTCTTTGAAGAATGCAGATTATTCATGTCATTTAAGAGAAGGAAGACATTAATTCAGCCAGTGCACCTGCTTTTTAACACTGCTACTTTTTATAGCTTATGTTCTCAATATGCTGTTATAACATGAAACATAGTGAAACTAAGAACATTAGAAAAAAGTATAGTTTACTGTCAGGATTTAAATATCAGACCTCATCTAGCAAGTTGCTTCATTCTATGTAAGAAGATGGTATCAGTAAGGGAAAATTTTGTGAGTGTTGTCTCTGCTGGAGTTTTGTTCACTGTGAAGGTGAACAAAGAAACATTTCTGGTTGAGCTACTCTGATGTGAATCTGGCCAGTAGCATTTGTATTCCTCCAGAAGAATTTGCACAGACAAATGAACAAAGAAAGTATGCTTTCACATAGACTGTTTTTCTTCTTTTAGACTCAAGTGTTTTATTAAAAAAAAAAAAAAAAGGCTGCCGAGTGATCTGAGTTCCCTTTCTTCTGTTTCACCAACACAAAAATGAAACTTAGACCTAGGACTGATTTTTTTTTAAGGGAGTCCAGTATTTCATTGTCAATCTAATTAAAACATTAGTAGGAATAACACTTATTTTTTCTGAGATTTAGCCTACTAAATTTCACATAACATTTTTTGTTTAAAACAGTTTTGACTAAATCCCTTAGATTTTACTGGATACAGTTGAGATCTGTGCCCGCAAAAGAACTTGATGGCATCTCGGCTTTCTGTATGGAAGGAGTGTCTAGCTGCACTGGCTGCATTACACTCTTCTAGCCAGTGATGTGGCAGGAAGGTGGAGTATGAGCAAATATCAACAGGCATTGTGTGCTCCTGGCAGATATTGCCAACTGAGATCATCACAGTCTTCCTCTTGGTGTAAATCTCCAGAAATTCTTATGGGGTAATCAAATCACATTTATTCATTGCTGAATTTATATACTGTTGGTGTTTTTTGCCAAGTTTTTGCCATGCAAACTTAATATTATAAAAAATACTGAGAAAACTCCCATGGACCAAACTCAATTGCTGGTCCAAAGGTACATCCTCTACAAACAAGCAGGTGACAGTTAAGCAGAGCTTTGTTGGGATACAGGCCATGACTGTGCTGGGATACAAAGTTGTGTTTAACAATGTTCATGGTGCCTTGATACTCTATCATGCAATTCCTTGCAGGGGTACCACTGCCAATGAAGAAGAAAAAAGATGTTTGGAAGTGTCTGCCTTAAAAGGAAAAAGAAAATTCCTTGTTGGGTAATATAGAGACATGCCAATCATTGTTTCTTCCAGTGTTTCTTTAATCCCAGACTGCAAACTCCTTCAAAACAATATGCAGCAGTATCTATTCTGCCCAAGCACCCATACAGAACCTGTGCTGTCATTACCACCACTCAGCTGTTCTCTGTGGCTGGGCCTGCAGCTCCTCAGCCTGCCCAGGTACAGCATCCAGCTGGCTGTGGACCCAACACCTCCCAGTCACGTGCAGGAGGTACCTCACCAAGGTGTGGTGAGAGTATTTGACACCCAAGAGGAATGATTCTAGGGCTGAGATGGTGAAGCAATGACTAGGACTATCATTTGGGATGTGTGTGTGTGTGACAGGAGGATGGGGATAAGGAAATGCAGAATGTAAGCATGGTTTCCACTGTATAGAACACCTAATAGCAGTTACTGACATCCAAGCAAGCTAGGTTTGGAAAACCACAGTCTGTTCCAAATGGCACTGTTTTCTTTAATTTTGATTTTTGATGCCTTCACTGGAGCCTGGTTTCATACAATTTTTTTAATCCTCTGACTGGAAAGATCTTGTTCTATTTCTTGTTATAAAGGAATGTTTAGATTTTATTACATTGTATTCAGTAAGTTGGTTTGTTGCAGGAATTCAAATAATGGTGTTTGTTTAGCAAAAAACTGGAGCACTCATACTGACAATATTGAATTGGATAAGATAGCTTAAAAAATCACTTCACCAACTTTTCATCTGGTAGTTCTCCAATGAGTTAAAACCATGTAAACTTTCTTGATAAAAGCCCATACTTTTTTCTTATTGTTCCCCCTTTGAAAAAAGCAATGTAACTGCTGACATAATAGATTAAAAGGAGTATGCCAAAGCAGACTTCCAATAATTCAGTTTATCCAGAAAGACTGGAACTTAAAATGATCTAAGTGTTTGTTCTTTATCTGCTGAATATATGTGCTGGTTTTGGCTGGTTTGGCTGCGTTTTGGTAGAAAAAATGTTCTTCGTAGTTCTTGGTATGGGGCTGTGTTTTGGATTTGTTTTGAAAAAAGCATTGATAACACAGGGATGTTCTTGTTATTGCACATTTTCTGCTTCTCACTCCAAACCACCAGTGAGGAGGCTGGGGGTGCACGTAGAGTTGTGAGGGGACACAGCCAGGAGAGCTGACCCCAACTGATCACAGGGACATCCCAAACCATACGGCATCATGCTCAGCATAGAAAGCTGGGGCAAGAAGAAAGAAGGAGGCCTTTCAGACTGATGACATTTGTCTTCCCAAGTCCCATTGCACATGGGAGCTCTGCTTTCCTGGGGATGGCTGAACACCCACCTGCCCATGGGAGGCCATGACTGAATTCCTTGGTTTGCTTTGCATGTGTGCACAGCCTTTGTTTCCCCTATTAAACTGTCTTTGTCTCGACCCACAAGTTTTCTCACTTTTATCCTGCCAATTCTCTCTTCCCCATCCCACCAGGTCAGACTGTGAGACATAGGTTGCCAGCTGGGGTTAAACCATGACAGTATCCTCTCTCTCAGTGTTTATGTACACACTAGCCAAAACTATAAAGTTTTGGAAACTTTACTTTTGTGTTTCTCCTCTGGCATTTTTTCCTGCATGTGGCAAAATATTTTTGAGCAAACGTTTTGTCCATGCTTACCAAGAATGTCTGAAGCTGTAAAATAAACAGTTCTATATTAATAAAAGGATGTATTTGTATTTGCACATTGGTATTTTATCTGCTTTCTGCTAGCTCTATTTCTATAGCAAGATTTCGCAGTCAAAGAAGGTCCTATTTCATGCCACATGAGCTTGGACTCTTTTGTAGCTTCAATGAGGTAGTGTTTTGCCAGAGCCAGTAACTGTGGCATTCAAAAGTTTTTCTTGTCACCAATGCATGTCAGACCACAGCTGTGTGTCAGTGATTTGTAACTAAGTGATATTTAAGTTCAAGTTACATATAGGTAAGTGGCCCTAGCTTTATCTTGGTGACATAAAGACAGGATGGGTGTGGTGGGTAAGTTCCATGCAATAAAATGTCCAATTTATTCTTCCCAAAGCAAATATTGGTTCGGTAACAACATCCTATTAATAGTAGATTTTAATATTTTCTTTTATAAGTTTCTCTGAGCTATTTCAGGTCTCGTTCTGCTGTATATCCTTGTGGGTTTTTTTCCAAAAAAATACCGTATTTGTTTCAAATTTTGACTTTTTATTTCCCTCTGTTTTCTTTTTCTTAAACCTCTTTGGCATCTCTACATTTCCATAGGGGCCCTTAGCCAGAGGTTAACCTAGAGGTTAACATTCCTATTTGAGACTATACATACTTAACAGTACTCTAAAGAATGGTGAATCCTACAAAGGAAACGGCAATTGTTAGTAGAAAATTTTAGGGCTTCAATGTTCGACAGTCTTCTGTTCCTTGCCTTATATCCTGCTGTTTTCCTCTAGATTCCCTCCAGCTTACTGGGAACGGAGAGATAGGCTATGACTGCCTTCCAATAGGTGAATCCTACAGTTGTTGCCATCAAAGCACAGATTAATAAAAACAACCTAAAACTGAATTGCCTCTACTACCTCAGAATTCATTTGTAGAAACCATGTTTGGCTTTTGTTTCCACTTTCAAATGAAGGATGAGTTCTCCTTATCTGCAGAAGCTGTGAAAACTGAATCAAGGCAGAAAGAAAAATAGAGGTTGGGAAACATAATTTTATAACATAACCACAAGACACTTAATAAAAATGGCCTCTTATAAAAGCTGAACAGTAAGTGCTGGTGAATACAATAGCAGCAAGGCCTCCTTGTGCCAAGCTGAGCTGGTATTTGCTGTTGGTACCTGTGAGTTTTTCTTACATATGCAGTTTAGGTGCAAGAGAAACATAGATCCTGGGTGCACTGGCAAAATATTGTCCCAGGTAAAGAGCTGACCTCTTACAACTTGCCGTCCCTATCTGCCCGAACAACTCCATCCTTTCGCTAGGGGGGCCGAAGGAAGGTCCCTGGCTATCTCTGATGCCTGAAGGGCAGTGGGCGCGGTTCTGCCTTGCTCCGAGCAGCCTACTCAGGCCTTCTCCGCCCGATCCCGCCTTGCCCAGCCCGGCCGGTGGCTGCG
>VZTN01025353.1:0-10986 GCA_013400515.1 Erpornis zantholeuca | reverse complement strand
GCCTCTGTTCAAGAGGGAGGGGAAGTTCCTGCTGTCCCCCAGTGCCCGTGGGCGTCCCGGCCGAGGTGGAAGCCCCCGGGCCGGGCGCTGCTGGCGGTGGGGCAGGCGCGGCAGGGCGAGCAGCCTGCTGTGCACTAGGGCAGATCCCTCCCACTCCGGCCAATTTCGGTGAGGAAGGTGAAATGCGGAAGTTGCCACCCAGAACTGTCACTGGATCGTCGGGTTTTTAGCCCGGAGCATGCAATTAAGAAAAATAAATAAATGAAATAAAGCCGTCCTTCGTGCGTGCAGCCAGTCTCGGTCCTCGTCGGCAGCCGCCACCCGCGGCTGCTCGCCCGTATGGCGACGTTACCTGCCGCAGACAGGAGGGCGTTCGCCCTGAAAATCAACAGGTAAGCGCCTTTCCTCGTACCCGGCAACTATCCCTTGCCAGTCTTAGCCGGGCCAAGGCAAGCGGGCGGGCGGCGGGAGCAGGGCGGGACGGCTCCTCCCCTGGAGACCCCCGGGGCGGAGAGCCATCTGACAGCTCCCGATAGCCGGGCTAGCCGCCCGCTGCTCCTGCAGGAGTGGCAGACCTGGGCTGCACTTCTGCCGTAAGGTTTGCCCTCATGAAGGGTACTCAGACGAAGCCGGCTGTGGGTCCGTGTCCTCTGGCGAGGAGGTGACGTCCAGTCTCACCCCAGGAATTTGTTACCCATCTGTCGTGTCCGAAGAAGTCCCGAGTTCTTTGGAGGGGCTGCTCACTGGCGACGGGGCACGAGATTTGGGTTCCCCTTCATAAGAAGTAGCAAAAATACCTGATCCCTCTAAATTAGCACTCCTGGGAAATGACGAGTTTATGTAGGGCATCAGTACTGCAATGACATACATCCCTGGGATTTTTTTTTTTATTCTTCCATCTATGAAAAGGAAAAATCCCCTATGACTAAAAATAAATCTGCTTCCTACATTCCCTCCCTAAACCTAATAAATTAGAGTTCAGCTATTGGAATACCACACTCTTGAGACTAAACTTGCTGTCTGATAGACGTCGGTGTCTTTTCCCAGGGAAGTGCTCTCAGTTGGTCTCTGCTCTGTGGTGGCAGTAAGACCAAGACAATTATTTTCATATTATTAGGTTAAAGGCAAAACCAGGCCTCCTTTTCAAGTCATCTGAGACAAAAACTGTATTTCCAGGGTGTTGATGTAAGTACCAGGTACTCAAGTTTGCTGACACATAAAAGAGCAATTAGCATAATGGCAATATAAACTGAGGATAAGTCTCTGTGCCAGAGAGAAAAGTATGCAGAGAAAAGTATGCAGCAATTTGTTGGAAGACATGGGGTTTGCAGTCAGGGAGGATAAAATTAGCTCCTCTGTGATGTGCCTTTCTCATGGCAGAATATGCATAAGTATACCTTTCTGTATTCTTTGGGAATTTGATTTAAATTTATGGTGGAATATTCACAGGAGTGAGACACTATATTTGGAAGCCAACAGATGAGCAGCTCATGAGGGGATCATGCCACAATTCCTGGTCATTTGGAGACTTGCTTGAACAGAAATCATAACTAGCTGATACTTACAGGGTTTGAGTTATTTTCTTTCTTCCTATTTTTAGGGTCAGCTTTTTGGCAGCTTTCCCTAGCTGTGGTGATGGTCACTGTTCATCTCTATAACTAAAGCCTTACAAAGTAGTGGAGTCATAACAATTAGTTCAGCTTCACTTAATGAATCTTCATGAAGGTTCAGAAAAGTTTTGCTAATAAGAACTGTTGTGAAATTAAATTACTGTTATAATTGTTTTCATTTCTTTTTCTTTTGAATCAATAGTGAAATATTCAGTATTTTTCATAGCAAGTTAAATGTTGAAATATGTTATAAACATATTCTTAATATGATTCTGATTTAACAGTGTGCCTTTTTATTTTGTGAGCATGGATATTCTCTTTTACACTTATACTTTATTCTCTTTTATCAGTATAGTAGCTACTTTCTAGAAGAAAATTTTGTTTCCCTTTCTTCAGAAGGAGCAGGACATTTTTACATTATTCCAATGCAGTTTGTTCTGCATTGGAAGAACAGAAGAGTGATAGATCTTCACAAGAAGCTTTTTTAATGTGGTGGTCTGGATTTTTTAAAATAATTTTCAGAATCAGGGGAATAATAGGTCAGTGTGTTAGCTTTCTTGACTGTACACAAAAGGCTAATTTACAGCTGTAATTTTTTTTTCTCTCTTTTTAGAGTTTGTGGCTTTACTTCTTCAAAATGCAACTTGTAGTGGAAGTTGGACATTACTAATAAGGCATCATTTACCCGAGTTAGTACATTGCCTCTATAATTACTTTGCATTCACTACAAATTTACATGCAAAACTCTGCACTTTTTTCTCACTCTTTCTCTTGACAGTGATTTATGTAAACTATAAACTGTTTTTATAAGGACCAGCAGAATTTTAGGCTCTGTTCTGCCTAAACATCAGCCACCTCCCTGCTACTAACATAAGGTGTACCCTGGTGTGTTTGGTGAGCCATGATAGATATCTGGCCAACCTATGAACTCTGTTCTGTAAAAAATTAGCAATAGCATGACACAAAATGAGTTAGTGGTCTCATTATGATTTAAATTTAGTGTGAGTTCATGAGCACTGGAGTTGCAGATGTTTCAGGAACAGCTATTACATGACGAGCAACACATTTGTTCAGAGCTAGGTCAAACTTTAAAAACAGGCCTCCAAATGCCTTGAAACTCTTGTATGCAACCTGCCCACGTAACCATGTTTTCCTATCACTTTATTCTTCCTTCCACCCATCTGGTGTCTGTTGCCCCAGCCTGTTGCTTCCTGCCTTTTTTAATCCTGCAAAGACTTGCACATGTTTTTAATGCATGTATGTGAGTAGTTCCTTCTGTTTTAATAGGATAGGTTGTATGAATAATGATGTTCATTTCATATGTAGAAGTGAAGGAACAAATTTTTAGTGTCCTTCAAGTTAAGCAGCTGGAAGTCAGCATGTGACACAAAAAGCCAGATCATCCTTGCTGAGTTTAATTCAAGATAGTAATTAGAAGGTATCTGGATTGTGCAATATAAGTGTGACTACTTTCTAATCATAGTATTTATACCCAGGAACCAAGGAAGTTGGAAAATAATTTTGTAAACCACCCAGGAAAAAACAACTCACCATTGCTAGAAATGTGGCCTTTAATGTGTACCATCTGAGCAGTGTAGGTTTGAGAGACCAGAAAAGCTGAATTTTAGTCAGTTTGTCTCTGCAGTGTGTTAGGATAAACACAACTTTAACAGAAGATATTTTCTATTATTATTATTTTTGTTTACTGAGTGCTAAGTTTACTGACTTTTTTTCACATAGGTCTTGCAATAGTAGTTATTTGTTTTGACTTCAAGTGAAGAAAATTGTGCTTTAAGCACCTAGCTGGGGCCCTGATCACCAATGGTGTACATTCAAAACATTTCAACACACAAATTGCAAACAGAAGGTTATCAAGAACAGCAATACAGGTCCATAACATATCACTTAACTTTCAGTCATGTGACTCCTGCAATTAAAAACCCTCCCAATGGGCATACTCCTCAACTGCCTGTACAGACAACTCTTGTCTGAATTTCACAAGTATTACATAAGAAATTTTCAACATTCATTTTTGTAATTAATTTCCTCGTCCCTGAAATTTTCCAGTTGTGAAACAAAGTTAGCTTCTCCTGTTCTAGTTTTAAGACATGTACTTAAGGATGAGTTTACATGCATAGACATATTAAATAGAACAACAAACCCACACTACCAATATTAAAGGAACCATTTAGATAAAGATTTCAAATTTTTAAAATACATTAAAAGTCACACTCATATGAAATTCTCAAATTGTACAGGAATTCCATTTTACATTAACGATGAAAATGCATTTGGATTATTTTTACCTGAAATGAAAAGGTCAGCTTAAATCTTATATTGTACAGAGTTTCAGGTCTGAAGATCCACAAGAATTTACCCTAAATGACAAAGGCTGTTGTGGAAGAGTCAAGTACAGTGGGAAAATTATCTTAGTGGCAGAACAGATCATTTCCTGTATATTCTGATAACAGATTTCTGCTCAATGCAAACCTTTTATGGGGCCGAGGGTATCATCTTTGGATTAAGTTTCAATAAAACCCTTGTTATATGGATATATTAAGATGTTAATTACTTAAAAGCATTGACCAGACTCCATTGCATACACCAAGACATTTCTTTTCATTAGTTTTTCTTTTCAAACTCTAAATATATAAAATAAGCTGCAGAGAGGACTTCCTGTATGTACAATAGTTTTATGTAGTAAATATAAAAATCTAGTGTATTCATGCATACATGTGTGAAATGGTAGTGGTTTTGTATTTGGTACACAGAATATTAAATGTAACAGTTTAAAAATTAAGATGTATGTATTTCATATGTTAGGTATAGTGATGTGAGTAACAGTTTATAGTAGATGGGCATTATTTTAAGACTTCCATAACAATAAATGAGATTATTCTTTTAAATCCTTGGGACAATTACATGGAGTTCCATGTGAATAGGATATAAAGGTCAGATTTGCATGTCAGAGCCCGAAAGAAGTTTGCATTGAAAGGGACCTTCAACGATCATGTAGTACCAAACCCTCTGTAATGGGCACAGACATCTTTCACCATATCAGGTTCTTCAGAGCCCCAGCAAAGCTGCCTTGAACATATCCAGTGATGGGGCATCCACAGCTTCTCTGGGCAACCTGTTGCAAGATGTCACCATCTTCATGGTGAAGAATTTCTTCTTACTTACTTACTTGCTTACTATCTCCTTACTTATTTCTTCTTACTTACTATCTAATCTAAACCCATCCTCTTTCACTTTAAAGCCTTTCTCCCTCGTCCTGTCACTACAGGCTCCTGTAAAAAGTCCCTTCCCGCAGGTCCTCTTTAGGTACTGAAAGGCTGATATTGGGTCTTCCCAGAGCCTTCTCTTCTCCGGGCTGCATAAATCCAACTCTCAGCCCATCTTTGCAGGAGAGGTACTTCAACTCTCCTCTGGACTCACTCCAAGGGGTCTATTTCCTTCCTGTGCTGGATGCAGCCCTGCAGGTGGGGTCTCAGGAGAGCAGAGCAGAGCAGAGGCCTGTCCCTGCTGGACAGGCCACCTTTGGCTTTCTGGGCCTTAAGCACACATTGCTGGGTCATGTCCAGCGTTTCATTCATCAGTGCCCTTAATTCCTTCTCTGAACAACCACTCTCAATTCATCCATGTCTCCATCTGTACAGGTCTTGGGGGTTGCCCTGAACATGTTCAATGCCTTGCCCTTGGCCTTGTTGAACTTCATCAGGTTCATACGAGCACACTTCTGAAGTCTGTCAGGGTCCCTTCCCGCTGGAGAGATCCCTTCCGTCAAGTGAATCACCTGAAGCACTCAGCTTGATGGTTCCCCTAGTCCCACCAAGTATGTAATTAATGAAGCTATTAAGTAGTATTGCTCCTGCTACATGCTCTTGAGGAACAGCACTCAGTACTTATTTCCACGTTGGTGCATTTGCTGCAGATCAAGCAGTGAAGCTATCAAGCTAGCTCCTTCTCCAGCTAAGACTCCATCAATTAAACACATGTCTCTCCAAATTAGATACAGGGAAGTTGTGGGGCACCATACAGAAATTCAGGAGGGTAACACCGGTTACTCTTCCCATGTCCACTGGTGCAGTCACTCCATTGTGGAACTCCACACGATGAATCCAGCACAATCTGCCCCAGGTGAAGTTGTGAAGTCATGTTGGCTGTCTTTAATCACCTATCTGTATTTCATGTGCTTCAATGTAGCTTTCGGGAGAATCTGCTGCATGATATTTACCAACCACTGAAGTAAGGCTGACTAGCACTGTTCCTGGATACTGGTTTTGTTTGCAAACCATTTAATCTGGCTATAGGAAATAAATATTGGGGTATATCGGAATATCACTATACTTTTTTCATCTTTCATTCAATTTTTTCCATTTTTACAACTGGCTGCAACATGTGTTTCTTTCCAATTGCCCTCAGCATTTATCTCCTATTTCTGGTTTACAGGGATAGATTATAAACTGAGCAAAGTATCTGCTCAATTCTTTCACAGAATCACACAATAGTTGAAAAGGTTCATATTGAGGTTGGAAAGAACCTCTGGAAGTTATCTTGTTCAGCCTTTCTGCTCAAGCAGGGCCATTTAGAGCTGGCTGCCTATGATCACATCCAGTTGAGTTTTGAAGGCCTCCAAGGAGGCACACTCCACAATTTCGTTGGGCAATCTGTGCCAGGGCTCAGTCACCCTCATGGGAAAAAACTGTGTGACGTGGAATCTCCCAAGTTTCAGGGCAGGCCCATTGCCTCTAATGCTGTCACTGGGCACTAATGCACCACTGAGAAAAAGCCTGTCTCTATCTCTTTTACTCTATCCCTTTAGGTATTTGTGTAAATTGATAAGAGCCCCCCAAGCCTTCCCTTCTCCAGGCTGAACAGTCCCAGCTGTCTCAGTCCTTTTGCACTGGACAGATGCTTTGGTCCTTTCATCACCTTAGTCGCCCTTGGCTGGTCTCTCTGCAGTATGTCCATGTCTCTCTTGTACTGAGGAGCCCAGACTTGGACGCAGAACTTAGGCATGTCTCACCAGCATTGAGCAGAAGGCAAGGATCATCCCCTTTAACCTGCTGGCAATAGTCTGCCCAGTGCACCCTGGCATTCATCTGGCTTTTTTGCAGCCAGGGCATATTGCTGGCTCGTGTTCAACTTCATGGAAGTCATAGTCTCCTAGAACCAATGTGGTCATAGTCCTCTGGGACCTCTGATGCTTTCCTGCAAAGCTATTTTCCAGCTAAGAGCCTTCCAGCATATATAGGTGATGGAGATGGTCTAGGTGCAGGGCGCTGCACTTGTTGAACTTCAGAAAGTTTCCATCAGTCCATTTCTCCAGCCCATTGAGTTCCCTCTGAATGGCAGCATGACCCTCTGGTGCATCATGAGGGTCGTGCTGCACTCTCCTCCCACTTCTGTGTCATCAGAAAACTTGCTGAGGGTACACTCTGGCCTGTCGTCCAGATTGTTAATGAAGATGTTAATCAGGATTGGATCCAGTATTGACCCCTAAATTTTACTGCTACTTCATAGCCTCCAGCTAGAGTTCTTGCCACTGATCATCACCAACTGTTCAGGAAGTTTTCAGTCCAACACACTGTCTGCTCATCCAGCTCATATTTCACCAGCTTTAGACATTATTCCTTTAGACAGATAAAGAACTCCGTCTCTTTACTCCAAGCTGTTGTCTCCTAGCTCATTGTGCTGTCATTGTCATGGTGTCTTCTGGATTTGTATTCAGCATAAGGAATAGATTGTACATAGCTTTAAAGCAGATGAAGAGAAGGGAGAGAGGACAGGGTGCTCTGAGACTTCGTATGCTATTTATAAAGACCAGTCCCCACTGCAGCCTCTGCACAAAGATATTTTACCTTCCACCTGCCCACTGTTTGAAATCAAGGCAGTTTGAGGGAGCAGAAAAGACAAGAAGGGCTTGATGCCATGGTTTCACTCCTGTTCTATTAGTTACAAGTGCTCACAGCATATGAACAATTAAATAGCTGTTAAAAGCCTCAGATGGTTCTTTCCTTAGGTATATTGACCTGTGTCTCATCTATTGGGACACTTTTACAGGTACTCCTCCACTCCAAGGGAGAGATGTAAACTGCAGGAATAACGACCTTCTAAATCTTCCACAAAGTCAAGAATATTACAGGATAGGGATGGAGTCAATCTATTGTAAATAGGTCTAAAGTTAATAGAGGTAACTTCCTTGTGCCCGTGAAGTTATCTTTTTGTCTACCATAGAGATAGGTAGGGTGCCTTTGCTAGGGTGTTTCCAGTGAGCAAATTGAGATTAAATCTAGGTCAGTGCAGTAATTCTAAAAAGTTTTACAACCACATTTGAGCAAACAACAAACTTACGCAGTATATGCCTTGGCTGGTCACTGTGTATAATTCAAACAAGTATCAGCTGATTTGCATCTCACATTTTGACATTAGTAATTATTGCATTTAAAATCAGGTATATCAAAGCCTGTCTGCATCCACACAGCCTGTTGAATGGTACCTGAGGGTAAGTTGTGCTGTAGGCCATATGAGCTAGAATATATCTGGAGGCCAATGACAGACAACTGCATGAAAGGAGAAACACTGCTACAGCCTTTGTTATGGACTAGGCTTGGATTGCGAGCCATCACGTTTTATTCAAGTACAAAAATAGTAAAAAGGAAAGCAAACAATGTGCAAAGTCATGTTGTCTGTCCAATGCTGTGTGCATGCCCTTAAGATGTTTTTAATTCTGATAGGAAACTCTGTGAATATCGCTTCCTCCTGTAGCAGAAGTGTATTGTAAATCACTTACAGGAATAAGCTGAAGAAGAAAGCAACATTATATGTCTAGATTGTGCCATAGGGTATTAGTTGATATTTTTGGTAGAGGTTCTTGTAAGTATCTCCTCATTTTTCAAAGGTAGGATTATTCAGTATAACACTTTTGCTACATTTGGCATCATAGTGTCTATCACAAAGACTAAAAGCCCTTTCCTCTGGCATACTCTGCAAAAATTGCAACATTTTGTGCCTAAAATATTTTTAACTTTTAGGAAGTAGAGAAGAAATAGCATGAAAATGCCTTCTTAACTAGTTTTCAGAGTAGTGGTGCCTTTGGTTATTCACAGTGACTTACTTTTGTTTTTTATTGATTACCCTTTCTGGAGTGGTCTGCTCACCATACAATCAAGGTGATAGTAGGCGCTTAGTAGGAGGTCGCGACCCAACAGTATCTCTGTGAAAACTTAAAAGTGCTGGAAAGATAGGCCCCGTAATACAAGTGTACGCTTTATCAGCTGGTAGGCAGCTGTAGAAACCATGTCGTTAGAGAACAGTTGGTCATGCGAGCAGAATGCTGTTGTTACAGTTGAGACAGATGTTACTGACAGCTAGGAAGTTCTCTAACTGCAGACTGCATACTCAAATAGGGTTTAAGATATAACCCTCTATCTTATAGTTGTTTAAGACTAGTATTATACAGGACTTACATATCTGTGCAATTTCTGAACTCAGGTGTAATAATCCCTGTTACATGATAAGAGTAATGGGATTTTTGCTTTTTCTCTGTAAGATGGCTGCTGGGCTGGTAATAGACTTTAAGCTCTGAGCAGAAAAGCTCAGAAAAGCATTTTAAAATAATTTTTTAAGACCTTATGTCCCTCCAGACTTCAGATATCTATGTGCATGGTGAAGCCTAGGCTGCAATTTATCATGAGGTTCTTTTTTTATATATAGTAAAGGAAAGCCTAAGTTTACCAAAGGAAAATATAGATGCAAATAAAAAACATTTTTATGTCCACCAGGTCCTGTGTATGAATATTTCTTATTCATTGTTCCAAATAGTTTTCATTTTCAAACATGAAGTGAAAAACAAGCAAGAAAGAAATATTTAATATTGTATTTTATACCTTCTCCCGTTTTCAGGTTTAATGGTCATTAAAAATTAAAATTCATGAGCACAAGTCTGTATAGTTGTCCTTTTTTCTATTCTGACTTTTTTTCTGATTTGTTTTGAGAAACGCATACCAGAATTTACCGTTGTCTGTAGCTGTAGGAAAAAGTGTAGTCAGTGAATGTGCTTATCTGATAACACAATTACCCTAAATGTTTGCCATCATAAATGCAGTTAAGAGAAAATTGGCCCAGGCCTAACCAGCTTTTGGGCCAAGTTCATACAAGAAGTCCCTAATACATTTGCTCATGAGTTTTTTAGAATTATACTTGCACATGATGAATCACAGTTTTCTGAGTTTTGGTAGTAATGGAGATCTTTTAAAAGAAAGTCAGCACACCTGGACTCAATATTACTATTTTTCCCTAAAGTCAAATAAACTGGGTTAGATAAGAGCATATATTATTTCAGTTGTCACATGATCTGAGCCTTACAAAGATAATAGCATCAAGACCTCATGTTTAGAACATTGAGTAAAATGTAACATTTCCCCAAGCTTGAAATTTTCCAGGTATTTCACTTTGTAACTTAAGATATAAAATGTCTTTCATGATCCAAATATGTTTGTGAGAGTATGTAATAATGAAATTTGTACATATAAAGACAACCAGCAGATATAAAAATATATATTTTTTTAACAATAGTTTTTATATATGACAAATCCTGTGAACATTCTTACTTTTAAGCGTGTGAGCAAAAGATCCAGCTTTCAAATGTATCTTAGATACTGTTTTGGCTCCTGCTGAAGTTGAATCAAAATTCCCTGTTCTAGAAATAGCAGGAGCTCTTCATGTGCTTGAAATTGGGCCAGTTATTTTTCAGGCATAGTGTCCCAGTAAATGATCCTACTTCTTCTAGTTCAACTTAGCTCTAAAGAAAAAAATGTTGTTATAAGCAGTGACTGGAAAAAAAAAAATCTCATGTTTTTCCATAGCAGAAAAGCTTCCATACTGAAGCTCCACAAATCTGTATTCTTAGGAAATGAGGGGTCAATAAATACATACTGTTTTTCCAGTTCTGTCCCATTGTCCTCATCTCTTCCTCTGGCTTTTTGTTTACAGTATTAAAGTCCCTTTTGTGAATATATTATGAATTTATTTGAAGTTGACAGTCACATTTTTTGCTGATTGATAAAAATACCAACCTTGACCGTGATAAAAAAAGTAAAAACAACCCTATAGGAACAAAAAGAAAAATTTCCCTCAAATAAAATGTACATGGTCTTTATTTTAATATTATTTATTATTGTTATTAATGTCTGACTTTAAAAGTCTGACTTTTTCCACTTAGTATCAATAATTTTTTCTTAGTAAAAAAAATGATAACAAAGCACAAGAACTATTAAATTTGTTACAGGTTTTACAAAATTATTAGTTTTATAGTAGCATTTTCTTAGTGATGCCTTCTGGATGCTCAGATAATACACATGAGCTGGGATAT
>VZTN01025351.1:909454-934937 GCA_013400515.1 Erpornis zantholeuca | reverse complement strand
CCCCAGCCCTGAGCCCTCCGCCCGCTAGCCGCGAGCAGGTTGCGCTGGGGAGGATGTCTTAGCCAAGTAAGTAGCGACATCCACAGCATGAGAGCAATAATGGTGGTGGTGGTGGTGGCGGTGAGAATAATAATAAAAAAAAATTAAAAAAAAAAAAAATCTTTCCCCCCCCCCTTTCCGTTCTGAGCTCGTTTATTTGGCGTTTTGCTGCCGGGGGAAAGGCGCGAGCTTGCTGGGAAGATGGTGTGGGGACCGGGGCTGAGTGATGCATTAGGGTTTGGTTCGCGCCCTGGGAATCTCTGCAAAGGTAATGCTGCGACTCGTGTCGATTATTCCGTGAGGTCAAAGAGAAACTGCATAGCTAAAAGGCTCTCTCTTGCATCAGAAAGCGTTCGCTGGGCTTCGGTAGGTTGAGAATTGAGCATGATCTTGTTTTTGAAACGTATGGGCTTGATTTTGATTAAATCAGTTCTTTAGTGATGAGGAAAACACGTGGATGGGATTTTGCTTTTATCATTGCTGGTAAGAATCGGATGTGCCTTTTTTTTTTTTTCCTTTCAGAAGCTCACATTTCACTAAAATGTGAGCAGTACACTTTGTCTGTTGTATTTTTCTAACTTTAATGCTCTCTTACGATAGGCAAAGCTATCTCTTGTTAGGAAAATCTGTAATCCTCGGCTGGGTTCCTTTAGAGGGCTGTTTATAGTTTTTCAGTGCGTTTGTTTGAAAGTAAAGGGCACACAGGTTAAAATCCCCAAACATTGCCTTTGTATTGAGATGGATTAGAAAATAACCTGGAAGAAACCGGGAATTTTCTGTAATTCCTTTTGAGCATGCATGATGTTTCCTGTGGCAAGGTGGGGAAAGGCTTTCCTGAGGTGTATGGTAGAATAATCAAGAATTCTGACAGACAGACTTTCATTTTTATTCTATTCATCCATTCATTTATTATTTTATCAAAAAGAAGAACCAGCTCCAAATGCTGCGTGGCAGAAGCTTTTGGCTGCTCGCGAGGCATCCAAACGCTTTAAGAGAAAACATAAAGATTACAGGAGTCATTTCCGATTATGTAAAGGGAGATTCTGTGCGTTTGATCCCTGCCTGCGGCGCTGGCAGCTCCTGCGTGCCCCGCGCTCCGGGCAGCGCCGAGCTCTGCCCCAGCCTCCCATTTTCCTGACTTTTAAGTTGTCCTATCCGAGCCGGGGCACTTATCCCTGAGCATCCCAGGGCTGCCGAGACCATGGCTGTGGGCAGTGCTGGAGCAGCACCGAGGCACCCAGCAGCAGATGCTTAGCCCGGTGCTCCCCATCCCTTCTGCAAGGTGAGTACTGAAGGGGCTGACAGGGAATGGCTCTGCTTTCTTTCAGGGTTCATTTTGCACCCCCAGAGCTGCGGGCTCCTTAGGGCTTCTGGTGGTTTGACCTCCTGGTTGCCTTCTTTTATGGGGCTGGGGAAGGACTGCAGGGGTGTTACACAGGTTGGGGTGTCTGGAGGAGAGCTGGCACGTTTCATATGGGAAAATTGTCCTTTTATTGCTGGGATTTGGGGTCGATGTTAGGTATTTTTGGGGTGGAATTGATAAGGAGGGTTTTTTGTTAGTCTTTGCTTAGAAAAGGGATTACAGATCATAGTCCACATGTTTGTTTTTTTTTTTAGCTGCTGAGATGCATTCCTGATTAGCATTTAATTTGTGAGAGGTCATCCATATGCATGACTGGCTCTTGTACCTTGCTCTGGAATAACTGTTTGACTCAGGTATCCAGCAGGTCTTTGATCACAGACAGCTTTTACTTTGTTCATGCTCCTCTCATTTTAATCCAAATTGCTACCTGTGAAGAAGTGGTTCATATTTTCCCTGTAGTGCTGGTAAAATGAGTAAGTTTGTGAATAAGGCAATAAAATAAGGCTTGTAGATAAGTTGTGTAAAGCAATGCAGCATGAAGGTTTCTCCCTTTTATTTTTTTTTTCTCTGTGTGTCCCCTTTTCATCCTTTTTGTGCATCTGACTTCATTTCTGTGGAGAATTGATTTTGGCCCGCATCAATGCTAAATATACATTCATTTTCACTGAAAAGGTCAATTTTCTTCTCTGCTGCAAATCAAAACTGCATGATACTCCTCATGCTTCCTGCATATATAAAAAGGTTGCATGCATGTATATTGAAACAGCTTGGAAGAGTTTCGTGCTTCCCAGTAGGATTCCAGGTTGCAGAAGACATGCTAATGATGAACTAGGTATCATACTGTTCTTCTAAGAGCTGCCATGAAGTCACTTTCGTGAGTGCTTTTTTTCCTTTTAAATTTCATATCATGTATCCAGGAAACAGCTTTGGAAGGTTTTCTTTTCCCTTTTCGTCTTCCCTCAGCATTTAAAATATTCAGCGGATCTTTGCCAGTGCTGTTGGATTAGGGATGCAACATTTTTTGAATCCTGCTAAATATATATTTATATATCTTCCTGTCTGAACACTGCAACTGTGAGCATATACCCTGCTAATGTATGAAAATGTTAAAAGTGGTTTTGCTTTTTTTTTTTTCCCCCCTCCTCTTCACCCTGCAGTTCACATTGTCAAATGCCAGTTGTGTACGTAGTAATTCCTTGTTGCATTTCGGAATAAATGTGGAAGCCGTGACCTTGTAACTCCCTCTCCCACTCACTGGGAGCCCATTGCACTGCAGTGGGACTCTCCAGCAGTGGGGGTTCTCGAAATGGAACCCACCTCCTCTAAGAAATGGAAGCACTTTTACAGCTTGCACCTCCAGTCGTGTTCTGAAGGGCGGAAAGTGGTTTATTTGATTAACCTGACTGTGAAACCTTGTAGGGAACGAGCTGCCTTTTGCCAGGCTTTTCATTTTCAAGGAGACACTAGGAAGGATGTTACAGTTCCCTGGAATTTAGCAAGCATTGCTCTGCCTTTTGGGCTGATTAATTACATCCAGATTATACATTATCTGATCAAATGACAACCTCCCCCCCCCCACCATGATTAAAGTCACACATTTCTGATTAATTTTAACACGCCAGTTGAAAAAAGGGGTTAAAAAAAAAAACAGAATAAGGATTTGAGAGGTGTTTTGTTTAATATTAAAATATGATAAAGCTCCATCCAGCCCTTCTGCTGCTCGCACTGGGATCCTTCCCGTGCTGAGGCAGGCAGGGAGCGATGACTCCGCTCTGAATGGAGCCTCCCTGCCTCTGCCAGAGGAGCAACAGAGCTCCCTGTGCTGGGATAGCTCCGGAGCCTCTGCAGCACCTGCAGTCCTGGGCAGCCTCAGCCCTGCTGCCCTGCACCCTGCCCAGCAGGGATGCTCCACGGGATCCATCCTTCCCTGGCTCCCGTGCCCTGCTCCAAGGTAACACAGCCTTAGTGGAGCAGTTGCATAAGAGAAGAGTCTTTCTCTCTAGGTAGGTTATGCTCTGCATGCTGGATGGTTTTTATTTATTTATTTATTTTTTTAAACATGCCAATAGAGATAAATAAAGGGCGTTATGGAGGTTATATAAGTGTACAGGCTTTAATTTCATCCATCAAACGACGAAGAAGGTCAATAGCGTTTTATTGTAGTTTTATTTTAAAGTTTGGTGCCCTTTTGTAGGAAATGGGAGCATATGGTGCGATTTTAAGAGCTGGGGGGGTTTTGTTTCAAGTTTTACTGGTTTTGCTCATGTTTAGGTTAAAAAGCCTGGTTTTACTGTTATCCTTTTGATACATAATCTTGTTTTTTGCCTTAAAACTGGAAGTTGAAGGGAAAGAACCAATTTAAAAGGGAAGGGTTGGGAATGAGGCTTATTTTAATAAATTTAAGAGGCTGTCAGCTCTGTGAAAGGCAGGACATGTTCCCTCTGAACACTGCAGATGGGTGAAATATGGAGCCTGGGAAGAGATGTGGAATTCCTGCTTAGGTACCAGAGTTGGCAGAGTTGGGAAATGGTAACCACGTTACAAAATACTTCCCTTCTCTACCACACCGTGTATGAACAAGTTCATCCTGCTGGTAATATGTTTTTTCCTTGTTTTTAAAATATTCATGGCACAGTTAAAGCATCTGAGGATTGTGCAGCAGGCTCTCAGAGAATCCTAGAAGCTGTTAATGGGGAAAGCTGGAAGAGGACCAGCAGTAAAACTGGGATTTCTGTGGAAGAGTTTGTGCATTTTTTTTACCTTTTGTCTCTTTTGCACGCACAGCCAAGGTTAAATGGGAGGAGAAAGCAGCTGATTTCAGAGGCACAGGATAGTTGAGGTTGGCAGGGACCTCTGGTCCTGCCCAACCCTTCCTGCCCCATGTGGAGTCACCTAGAGCAGGGCAATGTCCACTCAGGTTTTGAGTATCCCCAAGGCTGGAGACTTCTCAGCCTCTCTGGGGCTCCTGTGCCCAGTGTTTGATCACCCTCGCAGTCTTTGGCCTTTAAATGGAATTTTCTGCCTTTTTGCTCTCCTTGCCTTTTTGCCTTTCACTGGACACCATTGAGAAGAGTCTGGCTGCATCTTCCTCCCATCAGGTGTTTATTGATAAGGTCCCCCTGAGCCTTCTCCTCTCCAGGCCAAGCAGTCCCAGCTTGCAGAGCCTCCCACCTGGTGTCAGGTGCTCCAGTCCTGGTATCAGCTCTGCATGCCTTTGGAGGACCTCCCCAGGAAGCTCAGGTCTGCCTTGCCGTGGGAGCCCAGACCAGGTTGGGGCACTGGGGTGTCCCAGCAGTGCTGGTGGGAAGGGAAGCTCCCCTTGATGCCTTAAATGGCTCCCTAGAAACAGAGAGCAGACAGGAATAAAGGAATCAAGGAGGGATTGATTGGAAAGGCCTTCAGAGGTACACTCTGGGCTCCAGAGGCTCCTGCCTCAGTGCATCCCAACATGGACAAGGACAGCTCCCGAGTTCTTCCCACTTGGATCTCAGCATCAATTCCCCAAGCAGAAGCCAGGCAAGGATGGAATTTGCCCAAGCTTGCCCCCCTGTCCCCAAGATTGTGGTTTGCAGTTCTTGTTCTGAGTGTCCTTGGAGAGCAAGTCAGAGGTTTTGTTATGTCTATCTTAGCATAGAGAACAGCACTTAATGAGCTACAGAAAACTTCAGAGTCACACTAGCAGTACAGGATTTGAAAAATATAAAAGTTACAACCTAAGGCATCACCCTCCCCTCCCCTCCCCTGTGCTGCTGGCACCGCCGGCAGGAGCAGCCCGGGAGCTCTTTGCTGTGAGGACACACTGCTGGCTCCCGCTCAACTTTGGGCCCATCAGGAACCCCAAGGCCTTTTCTGCAGAGCTGCTTGGCAGCCAGCTGGCCCCCAGCCTGTCCTGCCTCCGGGGCAGAAGTTTGCCTTTCCCTCTGTTGGCCATCCTGGGATTCCTCTTGGCCCTTGGTCCATCTGGTGGCACAGCCACACCTCCCCACTGGCCCAGTTCGTCCGTGCCCTTGCACAGGGTGCTCGCTTCCTTCATCCAGGCCATCAATAAAACACTTGGCCACTGCATCAAAAGAAATCCCCTTGGAAGGAGAGGATTGGAGCTGGAACTGCAGCTTCAAGATTGAGTCCAGAACTGAAGCGCTGTTATTAAAAAAATGCCAAAAGTTGGTCAATATCCTGAATACGTTTATGGTTGAGAGTGGGGAATTTGCAAGATTGAATGCCCAGTACATTGCATCAGCATCCCAGGGTTTGAGGATGAAACAGGAAAATCAGTGATTCAGATTTACTAAGAGCTTATTTTATATATTAAAGAATGAAGACTCACCAGCTGATGAAGTAATTTCAATTGATAATTTCATTCGCTGCATTTCAATTAAAGTGAGTTAAAAATAAAACCATATGAAATGAATTAAAAATAAAACGAGATTTAGTCCAATCTGATTTGGATCTTGCTGAAAAATCTGTCGCACGGAATGAGCAAACAGGGTAGGGAAGATGCTTATCTGTGAGATGTTGGGCAAAGAGCTATTGCTGTAGTCATTGCCTGTCCAGTTCACTGACCTTCCCAGCTCCTGACCTCTGGAAATTGTTAGGCACTTGGAGAAAATGACACTCCTCATACATACACTCCATCTGAGGAGATTTTACTTAGACAAGAGCTGTCTCAGTCTGATAAGTTATCTCCTGTGCTGTGGTTTGGATTGTGTTCCACAGTATAATTCTGTGTAGACTTTGGAGCTCAGTTGAGGATGGGATGCAGCATTTTCAGTGGGATTCAGGGATCCCTCCCTCTGTATCCCCCAGCTGAAATCTCGTGTGACAACTCCTGCCAGCTGTCACAGGTGAGGCAGGGAATGACAGCCCCCACTGGGATTGGATAATGGAGTTTATTTGGGATCCAACAAGTTTTGGGCTTTTACCCTACCTGATCTCACACCCAGGCTGTGCCCCTGGCTTTTGTCCCTATGAATCTCAGAATTCCAGGATCTCCCCTTACTTCCAGGGACTTTTGTCCAGTCCCCACTTTTTTATCCTGGATACCCCTGTTTTCTTGGAGACCACTTCTTTGGGGAGCCCATTTGTTCAGCCTCCTCTTCCTTCTGGAGCTCAAGTGGCCTCAGCTTTCCAAGCCTCAGAACCCCTGCCACGATCAGTCCCTGTGGTGGTGCTGTCTCATCCCTCTGCACTAATTCCACGCTCCACTGTTTTCAGTCCAGGTATTCTCCAAACCTGCAGCCAGCCCAGTGAGGCTGGAGCCAGCAAGGAGCAGGCTCCTGCAGGAGGGTGGAACAGTCTGAGATGTCTTTAAAGCCTCACACACGTCCTGGGATCTGCTGCATTCGGCACTGAAGCCATTTGTCACCTGTGACTGAACTGGGGGGGATCTTCATCACTGTTCCCTCACCTGCCTCAGCCTTCCAAGCACAGGTCCTGCCATCCACACTCTTGGTTCAGCAGCTCTCTGTGCCTCTGTGGCACAGGTGGAGCTCCTGCAGGAGGGTGGAACAGTCTGAGATGTCTTTAAAGCCTCACACACGTCCTGGGATCTGCTGCATTCGGCGCTGAAGCCATTAGTCACCTGTGACTGAACTGGGGGAGATCTCCATCCCTGTTCCCCTGACTTTCTCAGCCTTCCAAGCACAGGTCCTGCCATCCACACTCTTGGTTCAGCAGCTCTCTGTGCCTCTGTGGGCCTGGAGGGAGCAGTGACACTTCCCAGAGGTGTGGTGGCTCTTTGGCACGTGCGCTGTGTCTCTCTCCTCTTGGGGCTGAATGAATTCATTGCCATGGTCGTGCTCAGCATCTCACTAACCTTGACAGCCCCCTGGTGCTGATGAAGCACAATAAAATGCTCTGCCACCGATCTGGCTTGTCTTTCACAGTGGTACACCTTGTGTCACACAGGTAATTAGAAGAGAACAGCGTTCCCAATAAACCGTTCCAGTCTCCTTGGGAAGTGTGCAATCCCAGATGTCAGGAGGCAGCATCGATCCGTGTCCTCTGGAAGTCAGTTTGGGAAGAAGCTGTTGTCCTGGCTGAGGACAGCTGTTCCCTTTGCACTGCAGCCTTCCCGTGCCCCTCTCCTCTGCTTCATTGTAATGAACATTTCGCACGTCGTTCTAAAAATACCTCCAAACGATGTCTGATATTAAGGGACCAGCGAAATGCAATTACAATGAAGTGATGGCTTCGTGGTGTTTTTCACAATGACACGAGATTGTCACCCTCCCTCCCTCCCTCCCTTCCCCAGTGCTTGAAGCAATACAAGCTAGTTATGAGTAGTTGAGCTAACCTGGGAAATTCCAAGAAGAATTGCAGACGGCTTCTGAGATGCAATGCAAATTGTTGCAGTACCCATGGAGGACATTTGCATTATGGTAGGACTGGTTGTCTCTGTGATGCTGTCGTGGTGATTGTTATGCAGAGAACTGCAGGATAAAATGGTAGTGCTAAATCAGCAGTGCTGAATGAGATGGCTGAAAATGCCAGGAAAACAAACTGTTGGAGCGGGAGGATTACAGGAGGGATGATGTGCCTAATTCCCATGCGAGACACCTCTCAGCTTTCTTGGGGCCAAGCTCTTAGCTCTGCAGGTTATTTTCTTGGGTCTTACTGAGGGTTTGGTGCCTCTCTCATCCCCACACTGCATCGCTCTGCACAGGCAGAGCTCCCTGCCGTGGAGGGGAAAGGCTGACCTGAAAGAAGGTGAAAGGACTGCCCTGATATTTCCATTGCAGCATCAAGACCTCCCCTGCAGGGCACAGGGGTTTCGAGGTGAGGTTTTATACTGAGGATTTGTGGGGAGCTCTTATCCCCAGGGCACTCTGCACTGTCGGTAGAACCTTTGGTTTACTTGGTTTTAAATCTTGTTTTGGTTCATCCAAACTAGGGCTGGGTGTCTCTGTCTGTCCTGTGTGCTACCTAAATGTTAGAGATAGATAGAGAATGTGGAGGGGTTGGATTTATGTACATGCTTGGGCTGCAAGGGGAAGACAGAAAAGGGGAGGATGTATTTTTTCCAGGAATGTGTGACGTGACAAGAGGTGCCATGGATGGGGACCACTGGAGCCTGTCTCACATGAAGGGTTTTGGATATGCAGGTGGGACCTGGCTCATCCCCAGGCTGGGGGAAGCTTGGGTGGGCCAGCTGCTGCCTGTGGCTGGCAACAGACTTGACCTTGGAGAAGGGAGAATGTGTTGAGAGAGACAAACTGTGCTCAGACTGTTAAAAAAAAAAGAAAAAGGACTCTCTGCTGCAAAGCTTGAATTGCTGCCTATTGCTTTGGTTATCTTCTTATAAATCTTAATGTAGCTGTTCAGTTGAAGCAGCCACAGCTGGGATGCCATTCCCTACCTTGGGATGGATCCTCCCCTCCAGCAGTGTTTACAAAGTAATGAAAAAAAGAAGCAGCAATCTGAGGAAGGGACATATAAAATCTGCAATGCAGAAATAGGATTATATATTTATCTGAGTTCTCATGTAGACAGATGATTAATACAGTACCAGCTACAGGGTTTATAGCTTGGTATATCATTAAGGTTCCCTGTAACTCTAATGTGAAAAGATAATAAATTAAGTGTCCTCTTCCCTGCCCTTGTCCTCCTTTTTTCTAGTTTAGAAATACACTTGGAAGTTTTAATCTGAAAACATGATTGTGGTACCAGAACTGAGGATGGAAAGGAATGAAAGGGAAAATGGAAGACATCTGAAGTGGTTTTGCTCTTGAACCGTTGTAAGAATTAAAATTGAGTGCACGAGGTCTTAACATACAAGGCTCATTTACATATCTGCTTTTGGATTAGGAGGGTATCTTGAAAAATATTGATAGGAAACTATTTTTGTTTTTTTCAATTAGTTAGAGGAAACTAAAATAAAATTTCTTAATTGGGTCCACCTTCCTTCTAAGGAAATCTTGTTCCCCTCCTTTATTTTCATTTGGAGCAGATGAAAGCTGCAGATATGGGAGATGTTAAATTTTTTAGTGTCAATAAGGTAAGTAAGTAGCAGTGCTTTCTGAGCTTTAATTGCCAAACCCTGAGAGAAGAATAATTGCAATATTTAAAGTAAACCCGAATTAGAATGCTGTGAAGGAACAAATATTAAAGCAGCTAGAAACATCCAAATATATTCCTTTTAAAGCAGGCACTTTATCTTGGGAGACAGTCCCAGAGAGCTCAGTGCTGTTGTGGGCACAGGGAATCAAAGAGGATTAGGGTCTGGGATGCTCTGGAAAGCCTCTGTGCTGGGTTTATCCCATGGAGTGAACAAACCCTGCTGCCCTTAGGCAGAGCCTGACCCGGGGTTGTGGCAGTGGCAGCAAATCAAAGTGGGATGGCAGTGCTGGAAACCTGACCCTGCAAACTGCAGAAGGGTCCTGCAGGAGGGCAGCTTCCACAGGGAGGCTTGGGAAGAGTTCTCCCCATTTCTGGACTAGGGAAGGGATGAATCCTTGTACTGGAGAAGAGAATCCATATCTGTGTGTGTGTGTGTGTGCATACACACATGTGCACGTGGGCATCTCTAAAAGCACCCAACAGAGAGCAGTTGCTCTCAAATCCTTCTTGCTCTTTGGTTTACTGTGTAGTTTAATTCCATTCAAAGTTAATCTTGCAGTGCTTCGCTTGAAAACAATACCAATTTTGTGCTGCCTCCCACACACCAGATCCACTCCCTTCCTCAGTAATTCTTGCCTGACCTCACAGCTGGTTCTCCAGAAACTTTCCCCCCAGCTGCCAGATATTTGTATTCAGGAGTTACCCTCAGGAGCAGCAGCACATTGCCACGTTGGTCTGGCTTTTGTGTTTGCCCTGTAGTGAACACAGAGCCTCAAAGCTCCAGGCCTTAAACTTAATTCAAAATTTTGTATGGATTTGACTTTCTTTCCCATGACTCTGCTTTTTTTTACAGCACCCGAGTTCCACCGCAGCAGTAAGAAAACAAATACGGGAACTCTTGTGATTACTTGAGATAAAAATTTATTCTTGGGAGATAAGGAATTCATTCCTGCAAAGGATTGAACAGACCAGGGAATGAGCCACGTGCCCTCTGAAGTCACAGAGCACCAAACATCTGTGGTGATGGCCATAAGGGCTCCATGAAGCTGCTTTTAGCTCAGCTCAGGAAGGAAGAGGGAATGGATCCTACATTTTTTTCACCTCTTTGTGAAAGAGAGCAAAGCAAGTGTAGAAACAGGGAGCCCCCTCAGACCTGTTATCACATGACTTAGATTGAAGATGTGTCAGCTTCCGTGGGAAAGGCAGAAGGTGGGATATTGCATGTGTGCCCACAAGAAACAGCCTTGTAAGGAAAAAATATGTGCACCAGCGGCAGCGGCTTGGAGATTTTTTTTAATCGGAAAAAATTTCGTTTATAATTAAGGTATTTCCGAGGATCTCTGTTATCAGCGGCAAATTCTTTTGTCTGCAAACTGAGGTCTTGACCCTGGCAAGCCCCAGGGGTGTTTGTGTGGGAGGTGGAGTGCAGCTGTAGGAGTCAGCAGTGGAAGAAGGGTTTTATGGCCCAGCTCTGCACCGTGAGGCTCTCACCCGAGGAGGGGAGCAAACACATCAACAGCTGGTGCCAGGCAAATAAACCCACCCCAAACCTGCATGGCTGATGGGAAAATCTCTCTGGTGCCTGCTCAGAGCACGTCCAGAGTGGCAGAGCTGCTGTCAATCCATCCTTCATCCCCCTGATGCCTTAAATGGCTACCTAGAAACAGAGACTAGGCAGGAATAAAGGAAAAAAGGTGGGATTTATTTCAGGTGCACACTTTGGGCTTTAGAGGGTCCTGCCTCTGTGGGTCTTAAAATGGACAACAAGTCATGAGTGCTTCATACTTTTTATATTAACATAATTTCACTAACTAGAACTTAGCTAATGATGTGATTTCTCTCAAGCTTGCTCTCCTCTCCCCAAGATGAAGGTTTGCAGTTCTTGTTCTGAGTGTCCTTGGAGAGCAAGTTGGAGGTTTTGTTATGTCTACCTTAGCACAGAGAACAGCACTGAACAAATTACAGGAAACTTCAGAGTCACACTAGCAGTACAGGCTTTGAAACATATAAAAGTTAAGACCTAAGGCATGACCCCCATGCAGACCCCATGTCCCCAGAGCCTGGGGCAGTGCTTTTCCTGCCTGGAAGCCTCCCCATGGAAGCCCAGCAAGGCTGATTTCTAGCATTCATCTCCCTTCAATGTACACCCAGAGGAGGGAGGTGATTTGCTCTGTGTCTTTGCAGGACTTTTTGAGATGAGTTTTGAGAATTAAGGTCGTGCTAGTTCAGCCTGTGCTTGGGTTTCTCCATAGCCAGTGTCTCCCTGGAAATCTTTGGTCTGGGATTTCTTCCCTGACTGTGTGGAGCAGTCTCTCCCTGTTTTTCAGGCTGATGGATGTATTGGTTGTTGCTTGTGGATCTTCTTCTGCATCATCTGCTTTCATTAGCATTTCTGAACAAAGGAACGAATCAGAATAAATCACAACTAATAGAAATATAGGAACAGATTATCATTTTGCAAAGCTGAATTCTCTCAGAGGAGATTACGTATTTAAATTGAACAAATACAACTTCATAAATAAACTAAATGAAACATCATCTAATTTTACTTTTGAAGCCAAGCAATTTTAATCCATACTCAGCTTCTCGTATAAATATTTCCCAACTCAGTTTTATTCTTTGAAGCATTCTTATTCATATTTAAAAACCAAAAATGTGCCAAATTGAACCAGAGCTGTGTATGCTGAATAAATGTAAGAGCTTGGGTGTATTACGTAATAATCTGGGAGTTGGCAGGAGGAAGTGATTGCGTTTGTGAGCATCCAAGTAGTGTAAAAATGCTTTTGCAGAGCCTAATATGTGTCTCTAAAGCTCTCTTGACTGATGGCGTGCCTGAAAAATCCCTTTTCATAAATCCCTTATGTATCATTCAAAAGGAAGCAATAGATGATTAGAAATCTATATATTTCCCCCAGGGAAATGCAGAAATGGTGCTCCAAGAGTTGCCCAGCTGGTCTGGATGGTGAGCAAATTCCTGCTCATCCATGGGAGAGCTGTGGTACTGCAGGACTAATTCTTAGAACTGGGAGCATTTAAACCCCCCCCAAAATGTCCCTGTGCAATTGGAAATGCACTTTATCAATCATCTTATTAGGCAAGAAGAGCCTTTAAAAAAAAAAAAAATACCTGGTAATAAGTTTGAAGAATTCTTGTAAAATGTTTCAAATGATGTTCACAATGCTGAAATATAATTTCAGTCCACCCTGTGTTCAGACTAAAAACCACAATCAAGAGCCATTTTCCAGAAATAGGCTTAAATGCAGTTCTTTCTGCACAGCCATAAATTCATGACAAGCATTTTGCAGACCTGACCTGGCCAGTGACTTTGGGGGCTGAAAGTGGTTAATAATGCTTTTCAAAAATACTTCATTTCTAAGTAAATCAGATGTAAAATTACTGAGAACTTGGGTTTTGCATAACACCTTGAAGATAGAACAAAAGAAGAGAAGTGAACTAAATCTGCCTCTTTTTTCTGGTTTTAATGTTGAGCCATTCATTTGTGTAGTTTTTTTGTATAACGATCAAGAAAACTCTTATAGGTAAGATTTCTTTTCATAAAAAAATCACTTAAATGGATAGTTTGGGTAAAAAAATTCTGCTTTTCCCACCACACTTAGATTTTTCTGGGCACAGTTGAACAGAGCTTTTCCCAATGGTCGAAGTGAGCATCTGCTGTGCATAGCAACAATGGAGCAGAGCTGGCTCAGGCTCCTCAGAGCTCTGCCAGTGTTGGGCATTGCTGGGAGCTGGGGAAGCTGCTGGGGGAGCAAAGTGATGCCCAGAGGAGTTTTGGGTGGCAGGTGGCATTGCCATGGCTGTGCAGGCTGAGATATGCAGCCCTGATGGCACAGCAGTGATGGCACTGCCCTGATGGCACAGCAGTGATGGCACTGCCCTGATGGCACAGGAGTGATGGCACAGGAGTGATGGCACAGCAATGATGGCACAGCAGTGATGGCACAGCCCTGATGGCACAGCCCTGATGGCACAGGAGTGATGGCACAGCAGTGATGGCACAGCAGTGATAGCACAGGAGTGATAGCACAGCCCTGATGTCCCAGCCCTGATGGCACAGCAGTGATGGCACAGCAGTGATGGCACAGCAGTGATGGCACAGCAGTGATGGCACAGCAGTGATGGCACAGGAGTGATAGCACAGCCCTGATGTCCCAGCCCTGATGGCACAGCAGTGATGGCACAGCCCTGATGGCACAGGAGTGATGGCACAGCAGTGATGGCACAGCAGTGATGGCACAGGAGTGATGGCACAGCAGTGATGGCACAGCAGTGATGTCCCAGCCCCTGATGGCACAGCAGTGATGGCACAGCAGTGATGGCACAGCCCTGATGGCACAGCAGTGATGTCCCAGCCCCTCATGTCCCAGCCCCTCATGTCCCAGCCCGTGGCCATCGCAGTGCCAGGACATTCCTGCTGTGGCTGGGAGCTGCTGTGCCAAGTGGTGCCAGCAAGAGCAGGACAAGGACACTGTGGCTCACCAGGCTGCCCCTGGGCAAGGGGTGCCTGGCACAAGCTGCTCCCAAGCTGTGCTCTGCAGGGGCTGCTGCAGGGAGGGGGCACAGGGCCTGGCAGGAGAAGGGGTGCCAAGGGCAGGGCAGGGCTCGTGGGCAGCTCCCGAAGCACTGGGACAGAATGTGAGGGCTGGAATGAATGGATTTGTTCTTCAGAATGCAAAGCAGCCAGGAACAAGCTGAGGAAATGGAGACTGATGTTGTTTGTTCCATCTTCTGTCACAAATGACAGCCCTGGACAGGTCCTGGCTGGGGATTTGTTCATGTAGCAAACACAAAAATGCTCCTGTTGGTTCTAAATGCAGGTAGGTCCAGCTGAAATCCTGGTACATTGCCACTTCCCTGATGAGATGTGCAGCCCTGGCTAAAGGAGGGCTCCTGAGGATGGCATGGGTGTTGCTCCACATTTTCAGGATGCCCTTGAGTAAATCTGCAGGGATGGGGAGGTGAGAGGAGGGATAATTTCACTAGGAGAATGCAGCAAGGAGAGGTTCAAGAGCTGCATGAAGACATTTTTCAAGTGAGATGTTTTAACAGCCCTGGACCTTGGAGGTATCACTAAGAAGCAAATACCTGTCCCCAGATTGGGTGCTGGTGGCAGGCATGTGCTCCTCAGGGTGGGGGCAGTGGCAGAGCTGCCATGGGATGTGTGGAAAGGACATTAAACCAAAAGGATTTGTGTTTCCTGCAAATAGCATTTAGTAGATGTGGATAATTCTTGCAAAGCAAAAATCTGGCATAATGAGTTTGGTATTTTTGGTAGTACCTCCACCTGCAGAGAAAGAAATGTGTGAGAGCATAATTTAATGTAAATTGTCAAAACAATATTTTGACTCTTCTCCTGTGGGCTGTAATCATTCCCTTGCCACCAAAATGCTGGATGCATTCCAGTCTTTATCAATATATTTGTTATTTTGGGTTTGATTAGATCCTATCCATCAACTGTCTGTTAACTGCAAGAACAGATTTTTGCATATTCAGGCCTTTTAAACACCTTGCTTACAAATGAAAAAGGCTGATAAATCCCCATATTTTTTTAACAGACAAAATAGAATCTGACCTTCAGTGGTTTAGTCACCGTTACACATAATCAATATATTAATCCTTTAAAAAATGATTCTTCTCAAACAGCTGTTTTTTCCAGCATGACAAGGATTTGATATTTGAATAATCAAGGCATGGAAGTTGTGGTGCTGCCTAGGATTCAGACTAACATCTTGGTCTAGAACATTAAATACTCTCTTATGCACAAAATGTTAATTATTTTATTGAAATCTGTATGCATGAATCATTCACTGACACAAGGTAATGTACTCACAACTCAAAATAACCTTGTTTGAGCAAAGGTTTCTAATCAAGGGGAAGTGGCCTGGTATGATGCTGCAGAATTGTTTGCCAGAGTTGTGCAAAGAATATTTTTAAGTGCATTTTTGGTGAGGTTCCTGCAGAAATTCTGACAAAGCCACTGAGGGTGAGGCTGCCTGGTGCCTTTGCTGGGATCAGGTGGGTGAACGAGGCTGCTGCCCCTGGCTGGGCTGTTCTTTCTTCTTTTTCCAAGCTCCATACCAGGAAAGAAAGGAGTCACAAGTGCAGCTTCTGTTTTCATGTTGTTTATTAAGTTCTTATCTCAATTTCTGTGTGCTGCTCCTGCCTGGGCTCAGCACTGTCAGAATCACTGCAGAATGGTCACGAGGCCTTGAGCACAGAATGTTTTAAAGACTTTTTACTCAATTAACAGTTCCAACCTAAGATATTTTCAGCAGTGTACCAATAACTATTAATCCTAGTTCACACATTTTTATTACCCCAAATCCATCCTAGCAATCCCTTAGTGCCACCAGCACAGCAGGAATGGAGGAGAAGGAGGAGAAGGAAAGACCCAGGGCCCCCACCCTGAACCCTCCATGTTTGTCCCCATTCACCTCCACACCACAAACCCCAAAACTCTGATTTTTCACCCTGTGATGAACTAACTCCAATCTGCCTCACATCCTCCATGCTTGCAGTTCATCCAAAAGTGTTGGGGCTGTGTCCCCCTGGGATGTCAGGGGAAGGTCCCAGACCCTCCTGAGCAACAGGAAAAGTTTTCCAGCTTTCCTGGACTCCAACAGTTGGTAACACCCAGCAGAAGGGAATGTCAGGATCAGTGTCAGACAGGGATGGTGCCATGGCAGTGCTGGGAGCTGGGCACCTGTGATGCCTTAGGCTTTAACTTTTCTGTGTTCCCAGCCCTGCCCTGCCCAGTGTCACTCTGCAGTTCCCTGGAGCTCGTTCAGTGCTGTTCTCTCATGCTCACACACACACAACAAAGCCTCTCCAGCTCTCCAAGGACACCCAGACCCTCCTAGGCCCAACAAGAACTGCAAACCACAATCTTGGGGACAGGGGGGCAAGCTTGGGCAAATTCCATCCTTGCCTGGCTTCTGCTTGGGGAATTGATGCTGAGATCCAAGTGGGAAGAACTCGGGAGCTGTCCTTGTCCATGTTGGGATGCACTGAGGCAGGAGCCTCTGGAGCCCAGAGTGTACCTCTGAAGGCCTTTCCAACCAATCCCTCCTTGATTCCTTTATTCCTGCCTGCTCTCTGTTTCTAGGCAGACATTTAAGGCATCTCCTGTAACTGAGATTGTGACTGAGTTGTCACCAGTAGATTGTTCTGGAGGGAAACATTTAACTCCAGGCCTCAGTGCTGTGTAATTTCCTTGCTTGCTGTCCTGTGGGACGCAGATCTTCTGGAGGGCAGGTGCTGAGAGAGGGAAGCCCTATTTCTAGGGCCCCCCAAAAAACAATCAGAGTTCATGGATTGATGATCAGAAATCAGAAGGCTTTATTAGTAATATCAAAGAAACAGGACAAGTCTTTCTCCCTCCAGCCATGTTAGGTTGGAGAGATCATCTGTGTGTGTCTGTGTGTCTGTGTGTCCCAGCCAGGACAACAAAAGCAGAGAGGAGAACTTTCCTTGGTCAAGGCAATCACCTTACCATAAACATTTCTCCTACTTACATTCTTTCATCCAAGCTTTCTCCTGGGAAGCTACAGAACTCCCCTTGGAAATCGATTTTCAGGACAAGTTAACAAAACTTGCATTTCTCCAGCCTTTCTCTGAAATTTCCCAAAACCCCACCAACGAGTCACCAGCACAGGCAGGGAGCTCTGCAGAGGCATTTTTATTTAACCTCCATTATGTTTGTAGTGGAGCTACAGTAGGTGAGGCATTGGACATGGATGTGCTCAGTGCACCTTGACAGAAATAGCCAAAATAATTCAGAGTGACAGATTTGTAGGTAAAAGGTCCATATTAAACAAACTGCCTGATGGAGAGAGAGGGAAATAACTCTTTATTTTATGTTTATCTCTATTAAAAAAAAAAATAGACTGAAATGAGGTTGTAAACAGCAAAATTTGTCTCAAATTGGCTTCAGTGCTGCCACCTGAATTTATTTTAGGGACTGGGGAGGAGAACTTCAGGCCCAGGTGTTGTGTTCACACCTGCAGTGGTTTTGTCTCCATTTGAGTACAGCAAGGCTGTGTTTGGGCAGGAGAGGCTTTCAAGGCAGCTTGCAAAGGGTTTTGAGATGCAAACCTTATGACAGCCTTCCTAGGGAAGGGCTTGTACCTGAAAATATAGTGATAAATTGTCCTGCAGTTATTTGGGCTTTAAAAGGCTGAAAAAAAAAATGGCTTTGAGAGAAGGGAGGGATTTTCTTAAAGAAGGAGACTTCAAAAGGTCTTGGCTGTTTCTTCTCTCAGTTCCCACTTGGTGACAGCTGCTGCTCAGCAATTTTCTTCCTTTGTTTAGTTTTGATGAGCAGTGATGGGGTGTTTTTTTTGGTTGTTTTGTTGTTTTTATTTAAATTTTGCTTATTCCTTTTGAGCATGAGCTGAAAACAGTTGAGAGCTGGTGGGGGAAGGAGCAGGCAGGGCAGAGTGTTTGGTTGGAGTTCTGATATTGCAGATTTTTCACAAGGCTCATATCAGGTACGTTCTCAGCTATATAAAGGGTAAAGGCTGATTAGGCAAATATATCATTTATCAGATGTGTCTAAAGCAGTCTGGAAAATTTAAACAAGATAAGAGTGCCTCGAACTGCAGAAGTCTTGTCTGTTGAAACCAAGGCTAAAGGAGCTGTTTGGCTTAAATTAACTTGCAGAAGCTCCATCCAGAGTTTGCCTGTTACCAATCACATCATTGTCCTTCAGCTCCTGAGAGAAGCATTCAGAACATTTCAATAGTAGTTCTATTTCTTTTGTGTTTTTATCTGTGGTTTATTGTCAGCGTGCTGCTTTGACAGAGCTGTTATTGCACATAAACATTGGCTGAACAAGTTGTTTCACAAGCAAAGCAGCTTCTGAAACTGCTTGTAAGAACTTCTGAGATACTTTTCCATCAGTGTCCATGTTAATGAGTTGTCTTTGACCCAGAGAGGGATTCAGATATTCAGGACAGTTGTCAGACCTAAATACTTGTGAGTTCTCTCCCCTCTGTGAACTTGGTTTTAACACGAAAATGGATTTGAGATTTGTCAGGGGCAGTGGGGATGGGCAGAGTCACAAAGCCTTCTGTCCTGGGGGATGATGCCTCAGGTTTTAACTTTTACATTTTTCAAACCCTGTACTGCTAGTGTGACTGTAGTTTGTTAAATGCTGCTCTCTGTGCTAAGATAGACATAACAAAGCCTCCAACTTGCCCTTCAAAAACACCCAGAAACAAGAACTGTAAACCTTCATCTTGGGAAGAGGGGGGCAAGCTGGGGGAAATCACATCCTTGGCTGGGTTCTGGTTGGGGAATTTATGTTGTTATAAAAGTGTGAAACTCTTGTGACCAAGGTGTCCATTTTGGAATTCACTGAGGCAGAACTTCTGGATTCCGAAGTGTGCACCTGAAGGCCTTTCCAATAAACACCACCTTTATTCCCTTATTCCTGTCTGGTCTCTGTTTCTAGGGAGCCAATTTAAGGCATCAGGGAGAGCAGGTTGGACTGCACAGGGAAGGCTTTGGACCAAGGGATGGAGGAGGAAACTTTCTTTGTGAGCATAACCTTGGATTTTGCCCTGGTATTGGTAATAAAACCCAAGCATCTCCTATAGTGAAATGTCAGAAAATCCCTGGGATGGTTACAGGCAGTCTGTGCTTGGCAGTGTTAAAGGCAGAAGTGTACAATGCCCTCAGAGCCATCTTCATACCACAGACATCAGAGTTCACTGGTTAAAAATGGGAAACAGCCCAAATGATGCTAGTTATGCCAGGCCCCAAATAATTTAATTTAGTTGTGCATTACTTCAGCTGTTGTAGTATCAGCGAATAAAATAATCACTCATGGAACATTTTTGCAGCAGATGATCAAAATGTTTTATTGCTCAATACCAACCACTGGATTAGGGAAATGGATTACAACTGTGAGTAATGAGTTCCTAAAGCCCCTGAACGATATGATTTCTGTAAATGTCTGCTTGATTTCATTAACCTCGGGCATGCAGAGAAATAACTGACTGCAAGTTTTGCCTGCACCCCCTGTTTTGCACTGAATTTGCTCTGTGATATTTATTAATACACAGGGGAGATCTAACTGGGAGTCACTGAAGGAATGGACTTGGTTTGAATAACTGACAGGAAATAAAGAATTGCTGTACTCGAGCATGGTGCAGCTCTGCTCAGACCTGGGCTTACAGCAAGTGAAGAGTGAACTTGTAAAACAACAGAAAGGAAAATGAAAAGGTTTTGTGTTTAAATGAGAGCCTGGCTTAATATTTAATACAATCCTTATATGATGTTTTCTGCCCACAGTGCCCTTTCTTAGGGTTTTGCCTGTAGGATTCTCTCACTCAGTGGAAGTTGAGCTCTGACATGAGGGTGCAGCTGCCATGGTGAAATGTTTGAATTAAGCCTCAGTGTAGCCACAGGAGTGTTTTATTCTTTTCCTGTGCACCTGTGGAGAGTTCACTGCTGAACTAGCTCAGAAAAATGTACTCACTTTTCTCTGTCTGAAATAGCAAATACAGCAGCAGTAAACTGAGAGTGAGATGCAGTCCTCTTCTCCTCTGCCTGACCTAAAGGTTTGAAATGCTTTTCTCAGATCTGAATGATAAATTATAACTTCAGTATTGGTCCAACTGGAACACCAATCCTATAGGCATAAACTCTGCTTTAAGCCACATGGAGAAACACACTGCAACTGCCTTAAGAATAATGAGGTTGGTATTTAAGCTTGTTAACACTGACAGGTGGGGGAATTGTTTTGAGGGGTGAATGATCTGCAGGATCATTTGTGTTGGTTTATAACTGAAATACTCTTCACACACCTTTCTGCTGTGGGGTATTTGCCTTTCAGAATACTTTTGCTGAATAGGTGGACCTCTAGCACTGAAAATAGGCCTTTAAGGGTTGGTGACCCTGTGTTGGCTCCAGTGGATTGACTCACACAGCTGCTGGAGGAAAAACTTTCCATGAGTGTCCTGCCTTTGGAGCAGCCTGGTGCTGCTGTGCTCCTTGTAAGGTCAGGGGAAGGACAGCTGTGGGCAGCATGGTTTGAACTGAAAACTCTGATTTTCTGTACATTTAGCATCTGCCCTGGCTCTGTAAATGGGAGGCTGCAACTCTGTCTAGCAGGAAAATGCCCAAGCCTCGAGCCAGCCCATCCCTCCCCTCCAGAACTGCTCCGAGTGTGTCCCACCTGCAGGTGCAGCAATTCCAGGGAGAATGGACCCCACAGGGACAGGAGCAAACCCCCTCCCCTGTCAGCTGAGCCCCTGCAGCCTCTTCTGAGCAGTGATCCTGGATGGCTGTGCAGGATTTACAGAAAACAGCTCACCAGGTCACTCAGAGCAGGAACGGGGCTGGACAGCAGCATGAGGAGTGCAGAAGATGGATGGGCTGGAGGAACCTAAATTCCACCCCCCAACAGATGGGTGGGAGGGATTCCTGTGGAGATCAGCACTGCAGACACAGCTGCTCCCTCCCCACCTTGCTGCCTCATCCCTCGGTTCCTGCCTCTCACAGCAGCTGTGCTGCAGACAGATCTCACCTTTGCTTCAGGGTTTGCCAAACTTTTGTCTTTAGAGACCTTGTCCTAAGAACAGACCCATTCCCCTTCGTGGGCTTCTATCCCTGACTCCTTTGGCCTGGGTTGAATCTTTGTGGTCCTGCCAGTCAGATCTTGGTGTGGCTGAGCGGGGAAGGCTGGGGAGGAGTCTGAAAACTTCCCAGGTTTGGGTGAGAAACCTGGCAGGAGGGAGTCAGGCTCTTCCTGACGTCTTGTTTTGTGCAGCAGCTGTGCTAAAGTCAGCAGAGGCTGGGAAATGGATGTCCTGCCTATTGATTTCCTCGGGAATGTTCTTCCATCTGTGCCCTTTCTCCACGGTTCCATTCTGTGGTGTGTGTTTGAGAGGTTTCAGCTAACTCCTGACAAGATGATGTATTATTTTTCTGTCTAGCTGGCAAATTTCCCCTCCCAACTTCTTTTCTGGGCTTCTCCCTCAAGTCAGACATTCCTGCTTCCAAATCTCAGCCTCGATTTCCTGGTGGTAATGGAATTAATAATAACATTTAAAAACCTTTAGGATCTGTTGTCTGATATTTCATTAAAGAGACTAAAAATACACAATGAACCCCATGCAGATTTTATGTAGAGATGGGGGGAAAAAAAGATCAGATTTTATTAGGCTGGGTTTAAATTCTGTCCTTTTCTAATTGCAAACTGAGGTCAAAGTGGCAGCAGGAGAGATAGTGAAGAGAAATAAAAGCTGTGACCTGGCTGCCCATCCAAAGCTGCTGGGTTGCAGCTGTCTAGAGACCAATATTTTTAAAGCTCTCAGCAATAGAACTGTTTGCCTGATCATCGTGATTGGATTTGGAATTTCTGACCTTTCCCCCCTCCTAAATGCTCTCTGTTGACTTTGCAGGCTTATTGGTGGAATATTTTTGCAAAGACTGGCATAATTTAGGAGGGTTCACACAGGTTTCAGTCTTCAGATCTGTTTTGTCCTGAGGGATTTCTGTTCTCTTCTTAAATGATTTCTGAAGGCTGCTCAAGTGAGGATTTCCTGGTGGAGGAGCAGCAGCCATGGTATAACTTTGTACTGCAGTCACTTTTCTACACCTATGGATGTATAATGCCAGGTTTAAGTAGGTAGTTTAACACTTGTGCTTTATTTCTTTTGGCTTCTAAGTCTGGGTTTAGCCATGATTTCAACTTTGATTTTTCCAAATTTAGTTTTATTTGGTTTGTGCAGCTTTCTTTCTTTTTTTTTTGTAAAATTTTATTTTTCCTGTTCCTTGTATGAAAATGTCATCACATAGTTCACACAGGAGATGTGTGAGAGAGAAGTGTAGTAAATATATTTGCTTATTCTTTCAGTAAATCCACCTCTCTGAGTAGTGGCAACAATTCCTTGAAGTGTCTGTGACTACAGCTTCCCTGCAATAATAAAACACTGGTGCCTGGATGGCTTTTCCAGCCAGAGACAAGATCTATTACTGTGCCTGCATTTTCTTATTAGCAAGGCTCTTTCACAGGAAGATCAAAGCTCAATGCTGTGTTTAAGTTACAGAAAAATTGATATAAAATCTATGTGCCTGCAAGAACTCCCTCTCAGTGGGGAACACCTGGAAGATGAGTCCCTACATGCAGGAATTTTTAAATCAATTTCTTAACTGAAAATATCAATGAATATCAAAAAACATCGATGAAGCTGAGCAGGGATGTGGGTGAGGAGGAGCAGCAGTGAGCACAGGGCTGCTGCTGCCCCAGCCCTATTACATAAAGGAGGTCTAAGCTGTCAGGGGTGCTTAGTACAGCCTAAACTGGATCAACAGGATGGAGTAAACAGATTACAGCAGCGTTTATTGGGAATTCCTTCTGATGTGATGAGTGAAGGCACCATTAATGGTGTGTAACCAGGAGGAAATGGAGAGGTGCTGTGCAGTGCTGAACAGTTCCCGAGTTAACTGAGCAATAACTGCACAGATTCCTCTGAGGAGAAGGAAAAAAACCCAGCCAGCTTGGCTTAAGTAGGATGGAGATAAACAGGCCGTGGGTTTGGAGGGTATGCTTTGAGCACTAGGGATTAAGTGGACTTGGCAGCTCCTTTGAGCTTGCCATTGATATTGTAAGGAGCTTTAAATAGCTGATTCCAGCTCCTCCGTGCCACGGCAGCCCCAGGGTCACACTGCTCCGGCCCCAGGTGACACCCAGGCTGCTGAAAATCTGTCAGGTCATCCTGAAAATCTGTCAGGTCATCCTGACTCACTGAAGAGCTGCTCCTGAGGAGGAGGAGGAGGAGGAGGAGGAGGAGGGATTGCACCATCCCCATCCGCCAGAAGCCTCCTGCTCCCCATGGCTTTGGAGGTGCTGGCTGGGTTGGCTGGAAGATGCCATGGCAGAAGAAGCTGGTGGTCAGAGGGGTGAGGAGCAGTGCCCAGGGCACACAGCCCCAGGGCAGGGATCTCCCCTGGCAGCCTGTGTGTAACAGGATTTGTTCTGAACAGTGGGGACACCTTTCTCCTGAAGCGTTTGCACCCTTCCAGAGCAGCCAGAGGAATTGCAGCTCCTGCAGGAGGAATGCCATGGGCTGCAGTCTCTTTGTTTGAGGGAGCCCAAGTGACCACTGGAAAACACAGGAGCAGAGCTGGCCTGGTATGTATAATGTTTAAAAAGAGATAAAAACCATCACGTTTGTCCTACTTCAACAACATCCAAGACCTTGAAGTTTCTGCAGTGAGGTCCTCGTGCCTGATGTGTTTGCAGGTCTTCATCAAGAACATGGCCAGAAGCAACCAGCAAAGAGAAATGCCAGAGGAATGTTTGAGACCAGATCAAATAAATGCAAAATGATTTCAGTTAATGTCAAGAACAAATTTCAGTGAAAACACCTGGAATATTTTAGACCAGATCAAATAAAGGCAAAATGATTTCAGTTAATGTCAAGAACAGATTTCAATGAAAACACCTATTCTCAAAAAACTTTGAGCTAAGCATGAACCAGGCATTTTTATTCTGAAACAAATTCAGATCATTGCTGTTGTTCAGGAATGGTAATTCTGGAATAGTAAGTTGGGATCATCCCAGTGTGGGGAGAAGAGCAGCTCTGAAGGTCTGTGCTCTCAAGGTAAGGACCAGCAGTAACCTGGATGGAAATGCAGGAGTATTCCAAGAGAGTAACACTTCCTGGGATGCCTATTTATCAGCTAAATATTGACACCTTATTTCTCATCAGTTTTCAGGGAATGAATTGATTTTATCATCTGAATGATCATCTTATTTCTAAAAGCTAAGTGGTTGCAATGCTGTAACCTGTTCATAATGCAGGTGAGGGATGCAATAAAGACCACAGGAACACTTCTCCTACTGTGAGTAAGTCTGGAGTAGCTCACATTTATACACTTATATGTATAAATATTTCAACATTTTAAATGAACCACAAGAATTGCTTTTACAATTTCATTGTTTAAGGAGAATCTTGTGCCAAAAAACCCCAAACCAAGCAAGCCTGTACTCCCCCACAACCTTGGAATCAGTGGTCTGGAAAACTGAATCTACTCTTCCCCCAAAGAGGAAATTTGGGATTCTAATGTTTGCTGAGACCCATATTGAAAAGTCAGTTTTAAAACTGGAAAAAAAAGAACTTTCAGTCAGTCCCTGGAAGAACTCTCTGCCACTGTTCTTGCCCAAAATCCCAGTGAGCATCTTCACTGCTTTTAGGTTTGCAATGGAAACGATTTGTGAAGTTCAGGATGTTATGTAATTTACCCCCAGCAAAATGTGGTTTCTCTGCCTGCAAAGGCAGTGGTGTTACAGCTCCTGACAGAATCTAACCAAAAACCAAGTGGGGGTAAAGAGTTACGTGAATTTCCAAAATTTCCATGCTTCTCCTGGGTGTGATTGAAGGGCTGCTGGTGACTTTGATATTTAATCTTTGGATTCTTTGTCACACTAACAGTTTTTCCAAGATCACTTTTATTTTCCTCAATAGATAATATATAATTTTATATGAAAAATGCAGCTGTGATATAACACAGCACCCCAAGAACACCCAATTTTCTTTCAGCCAGAACTTCCAGATAATGATTTTTCATGCCACAGTGGGGAGTGACACTCTCACCTTTGCTGTCTCTTTTCTTCCCAGCAGCACAGAATAAGAAAGGTCAACAATGACAATTTTCTGGGTGTTTTTGAAACGGTGTAGGCACAGGTTTGGTGTTTTTAAAAACCACTCTGTGGTAGTGGCACGTGTTGGTGAGACCTGAGAATGGTTGGGTTTCAGCTCTACCACAAAAGCTGAGGTGTGAACGTTCCCACTTCGCTCAGGGAGCAACAGAGAACTCTTTGGGTTTGTTTTTCTTCTAAATCAGGAGCAAACTGCTGGTCCAGAGCCCAAGCAAGAAATTGAGAATCCTACAACCAGACCCAGAAATTTGTCCCATTGTCAAAGGTCTGGGCCCCCTGTCCTCTGCCCTGGGGCTTTTCTTCCTTAGGTTTGTCATGTTGGAAAAATGCAG